>JANKOD010000003.1:6752407-6777668 GCA_026284645.1 Erythroxylum acuminatum
ATTTATAAATAAAATTTCAATTTTTAAATTATTTATTTTATTAAAATAACATAATTTTATTAATAATTTGTTACTAACTGTTATATAAGAGATTAAATAAATTTATTTAACTAAAAGTAATATATCTTTAAGTTTTATTTAACTTGTAATTATTATCAGTGATAAAAATACAACTATATTAATATTAACAACCAAACAAATTTTTGTTTGTATTTAAAAAAAAACATAAATAAAAAATCTGAAATCGAAAACCGAAAATTAAATCAAAAAAACATAAATAGAACCAATCGACTCCTAAACTTTTATTCGCTATTCGCAATAACCAGTTTCTTCTATCGGTGATATTTGTCATTGCGTGGAATATACGGATAAGCACGGACGAATGATGAAGGCTGAGGCTGAGGCTGAGGCTGAGGCTGCATGTAATGAGTAATGTAAGCTCCAAATCCTCCCCTCTCACTCATGCATATGCCCATTCTTGTCGTTAACTATGCAAGAGAATCTTGATTCTGACAAGTTATGTTATCTTGCACATCACAAATAACAAGTTTCTCGCATTGAAATTAATAGAATAACTCGTTCATTTTTTAAGTATTAGTCTCTCATATTCAAGCCTAAACAAATGCAAAATCTTTCCGATAATTAAAGAGAATATCTTGTGAAGTGCCTATAACTCAACGAGAGAATTAATGGTCCGCCAATAAATACCCTAGTCTAAGACCAAAAAAGAAAATAAAGCTAAGATTTTAATATTTGTTACATCATCAAAATATTATTTTAGGGGATATCTTATTGTTTAAACCTATGATTAGAAAATTTAACCATCTCAATCGATTTAACCGTAAAAATTTTGAACCCTACAAATTTTTGGTTCGATTTTTAATTTTCTGGTTCAATTTACTTTAATAATTCTTATCGTTAAAAAATAACCAGTTTATTAATTCATATTTAATTTTTGTAAATTAATATATTCTTAAAAATTAAAATAAATTAATTAATTTTTTTAATAATTTTTTAAATTAAACTTCAAAAATTAAGAATAATCTTTTTTAATAATATTTTAAAATTTTAATTTTATTTAAGATTTAATTAATTTTATAATAATATAATATTTTAAAAAATATGATAATATAATATTTCAAAAGTTGAAAATTGAAGCTCTAACCTCAAATTAAAGTTCACCGTTGCAAATGTCTATAAATATCTACCTTCAATTAAGCCATATGTCAATCATTCTCCTCTTTTCCTACAGTAATAGAAGAGATTCTCTCTTTTCTTTTTGTTTACCTCTTTAGCTTCATTCTTCAATTCGATTCTGTTTCTCTAGTTCAATCGAAGCTCGTCTCAAAACCCTAGTTCCACTCCTCTCTATACACATTCTCTGTGACGTAATTTGGTTGGGGGCCTCAGGTTTGATTCAATTTCTCTATCGCGGTTCATGAGATGCTTTTTTGGCTTTTGTTTAGATCTGGTCAGAATTTTTAAAGATCTGTCTTTTTTTTTTGGTCCCTTGGTCTAGTAGATGTTGTAAGACTCCAACTTTTTCTTGCACTGTGGGGATACTTGAATGTGTGTGACATTTTAGCGTCATAGATAACCATTCGGTCTGTTGAAATTTATGGTTAACGCTTGATGATGTGATTAAGCTAAGTGGAGATAAAAGTTACGAGTTTTGGATTCTACAGTTTTCTTTAAGATTTTTAGATTCAACAATTTCTTTGCTCTTTTGGAGTTGTAGAAAGGTTAGTAGGTAAAATGTTTGGTCGATTCATTAAAATCGTGCACATCATCTAAATGGATGTGGAAATATGAATTCTTACCATTTCTTGATGAATTTATAATGGGATACCCAACGGTCAAGCAAGACTGAGTGTTATTTTAGTCTGTAAGTTGAGATGTACCTTTTAGATGGATATCTCCTAATGTTACTAAAGATGTTTGCCTTCATGTTTTGGACTGATGTAAAGTACGCGGTGGTTTGTACAATTAATGAAATATGGATGACTTATGAAGTAAATCGCTGGCGTCAATAGGTTGTGAACCATGTCAACTCCTGCAAGGAAGAGATTGATGAGGGATTTTAAGAGGTTGCAGCAAGACCCACCTGCTGGGATAAGTGGTGCTCCGCAAGATAACAATATAATGCTTTGGAATGCTGTGATTTTCGGGTAAGTTGCGATGCAGATGCAGCCTTTCCTCTCGGCATACTTAGTTAATCGCATTTCTTTTTTCCCTCTCATTTTCTGTATGTCTACCTCCACACTTCTGATTGACTTTATCTGAATTGCAGTCCTGATGATACTCCATGGGATGGAGGTGCGTCACTCTTACACTAGGACTTTGCCTAAAGAAAAGAATTTCCCAAACGTGTGAACTGCATGTACATATGCTTGTTTTCTATCTGCGTTCTGGAATGTCCTATTTGCTTTTAACGTTAGAGAAATTTTTTCGTACTAGTTTTAAACCATGAGAGGTACTTCCCTTTTTTTTTTTAATAAAGTAGAAGGTTCTTCTTTGTTACCACTTAAATAAAGCACAATATATGAAGAAAATATAAGTCTCTATGCATTTTAAGGTCAATTTTAGTTCAAAGAATCCAAGATTGTTTGGACAATCTAGACTGACTTACAGTAATCAAAGAGCATCTGATAATTCTTGGAACAAGAAGACCTTTCTATTTCTACTCAATTTCAAGCTGAATCCAAGTATGCTGGTTATAATGTATTATATGGCTCTGGATCATCCGTTCCTAAAATGTTTGCCATTTCCAGCTAATTTCAAATGAAGGTTCTGCTAAATACCTCAAGGTGACACTGTTAGTCCCCTTTTTTTTTGTTGATATTCAATCCATTTTTGTGTTTGGATTTTGGCTGTAAGGTTAAATTCAATTTCCTCCTTTGGTAAAGATTGGCTTTCATTCTTAGAAGATGTGATTCAAATTCTTCTTTATTTTGTTTTGATCACCGAGGCACCAGAAAGGCCAGCCATATGTGCTGTACCTAGGTAGACACCTGACCCCATTCAAATCAAAATAAAATCGAGTGAACAATTTTTCATTAGCTAGCATTGCATTTTTGTTATTATTTTTCTTTTAGCTAAATTAAAATTAAGCATTTGAGCTTTTCAGGCACGTTCAAGTTGACTCTTCAGTTTAGTGAGGATTATCCTAACAAACCGCCAACTGTGCGATTTGTTTCTCGAATGTTTCATCCAAATAGTAAGTTGCGGAATTTTATTTGTTGTAGACATTATACTGACTGTTACCCCAACTATCAGTTCCAGCTAAGTTTTTATGTTGGAAACCAACAGTCTACGCAGATGGAAGCATTTGTTTGGATATTCTACAAAATCAGTGGAGCCCAATATATGATGTAGCAGCTATACTTACATCTATACAGGTATGCATGAGCATTACATGCCACACTTGAAATTGCTTCATCATCACACCACCAGTTCAAATATATGTGCTGAATGAATATCAATCTTTGGCCTTTACAAAGTCTTGTACACTTGAACAAGGGCCAGAGAATCCATACACTCATGTTTAGACACATACAGTTAAGTGAAAAAAGAACTAGAAGAGAACGGCTGAGGGATTGACAGATCATGAATAGGGGAGATCCCAACAAATACCTCTTACATCTTATACTGGATTTGGTTGTCCACTTGCCTTATATGCAGTTTAAGGTCTCACCTTCATAGTTGAACTATTCCCCTAAGTTTTGTATTTAGCTTAAATGCTTTCGATCTGATTGCAATTGCTGCACTGGGTAATCTTTCAGTAAGTGGGCAATTTTGTTTTATTTCACTATGCCTACCAAATAATTATTTTATATAAAAGGGGTGCTCTTACCCATTTTACTGGTTACTTACACGAACTTTTGAACGGTTAAAGAAGGCCTCCTTCCATTGTTAAGCCTGTGTTTCCTTGTAAACAAGAAAGAAAAGAAACAAAGACAGAAGGAGGAAAAGAATTAACTGCAATTTCGCTGAGATTTGGTCTAAGTAATCAGATGTCACATCCAGTAGTTGTTATGACTAAATTTTAAAGAAAGATTGAATTGCAAAAGTATTTACTGCTGACCTAAAACCCAATAACATCTTAAAGTCATTTATTTACCTCTTGAATTGAACCTGTGTAGAATCTTAGAATGCACAATTATCCCCATATATTGTCACGTAGATGACAAATGCATGTTGTTGGCATCCTCAGACTTGGACTCTTTGAATGAAACAAAAGTTTAACTTAGTTTCATTTTTGGTGTTTAACAAAATTGTTTAACAAAATTTCAACTTTGAGTCTGCAATGAACTTGTTGCTATGAGGTCAGAATCAGATTACTGATAAGTGGTCCGGTGATCTGACTGAATGTGAGAGGCATGCAAGCTTAAACTTCCGCAGAGTACTTGTCAAAGATTTATTGTTCTTCATGCGAAGATCAATAGAGAACTACTATTTTGTTGGCTAATCTCATGACATAATGACTCGTGGTTTTGCTTTAATTTAGATCATTTTGAAACACAATTTCTATCACTGAAACATAACATTTGTGATGACTGTTAAAGGGTAGGCAACGTTTATGATAATCTTTCTTTGATATGTTTTGTACAGTGGTTTGATAGTGAAAAATCATCTATACGATATTTTATCCTGTATGTGCAATTACTGCAGTCATTGCTCTGTGACCCCAACCCCAATTCTCCTGCAAATTCTGAAGCTGCTCGGATGTTTAGTGAAAACAAGCGTGAGTATAATCGTCGAGTCAGGGAAATTGTTGAGCAGAGCTGGACAGCAGACTAACAACTCCAGCTCTATGTGAAGATTTGAGGGCATGTATTGTCTAAGATGGAAACTTTAAGATCCAAATTCATCTTATCAACTTTGTTTCTGTATCTGCAGTTGCTTGTCTCTTCTATTTGTGAATGTTAGGGCTACTTTGTTCAAATTCAACATTTGCCTATCGCGTGATTTAGGCTGTGTAATATAGAAGATTTGTGTACCATTGTGCATTGAATTGTTTCAATACCATCATAATCATTATACTTGTAAGATCACCGTAGCTACCATAACCTGAAATCACTTCTCCCCCCATATCTTTCAATGCATCATGAGCATTACCACCACCCCTACCTTCCCAATCCAACAGTATCATTTCGAGTCTCTCAAGTCCTCACTAAATTATACAGTGAACCCAAAAATTCGAGTGAGCTTCATTCCTGAAATTTCGCATATTCAAAAGCCTAGTTCCTCTCCTCGTCTTGGGACAACAAATCGCCATTGTTTAGAAGGTGGTGGACGAGTATCAGAGCTTTGAATGCCACCATCTTTCCCAAATTCTTTGACAGTGTTAAGGTCAAATTCAAGATCTCGCTTACGTAATTTCTCGTTGGCCACATGATCGTCAGGGCTCGTCATGTTCGCGATGGCAACTTGGAGGTCTTCGGCTTTGTTGGTCGCCACTTTAGCTATGTCGATTCTTGTTTGGTCCTTCAGTCTTGATAACTTTGCGAATCAAGCTCGAAGCCATTTCGGTCGGCTATCGATTCAACACTCCTTCACTGTTGCAACCGTAAGTTTCCAAACATTTTTCAAGTACAAGGGCTCTCAACCGAAGAGCGAAGATGGACTGGGCTGGGCTGATCTTGCCTGACTTGGGTTCGGTTCGAAGCCCACAGGCTGGGCTGGACTTATCTTGCCAGACCTGAGTTCGATTCAAAGCCCAATCAAACTCAAGGTATCAGGTTCAAGCTCAAGTCTGAACTTAATTGGGTCTGGAGGATCCAAAAGTTGGCCCAATCTGATGTTTATTGGATTTAGGAAAAGTAAGAGTTATAAATCTTTTAAATCAATCCCTTCTCCTTTTAAAACCGGTGGTTACAAAAAGAAGAAAGTTTTTTTTTAATCATATCATTAAACATCAAAGAATTAGAAAGGAAGAAAGGCAAAGATATGAAAAATCACAAAAAAAAGTGGGTTTGGATTTTTTTTTGCCTAGAGGCAAACTAATAGTCATGTCTCATGGTAAATTTTTATTGTTATTGTTGAAAGACCACTACTTATTTGCTTAACAAGATTTAATAAGGTTCATTCCTAAGATTCCTTATAAATTGTCAACATAAAATAAATCCAGTTTAAGATACCTTTATATTTGATGGTGCCTGATAGAAGTTAAGGTATAATATATATAAAAAGAAGCTTGATGGAAGGATTTTTAATTTTTATTTCATCGTTTTTCTCAAAAAGTCAAAGGAGTATATGTTTTACTGTCATATCTGTGGTACAATAATAGTTAGAGTTTTGTAATTCTTGTTTTCATTAAAAATGGCCAATTAGTGGAACTGGAAAACTTAAATGATTCGAGTAAAAACTCCCACACCTGGTATTTCTTCTCAAGTTATTGTCCATCTTGATTATCACAATTGCAAAACATGTCAGGAATAACAAATCAATATTTAAAACCCACAAGATGAACATGTAAGTGATGAGCCAACTAACGATGTGCAAGTCATAAATAAACAAATGGTAGACAAACCATAAGAAATAACTTTATGAAGGTCTGCAACATAGAAAAATACTAGTTATTTTGGATGATTATATATTTTACTCACTTAAACATGAATCGGACTAGAACATTGATGATGATTCAATCTCATTCAAATAAGCCATAGAATGTAGTAATTTCAAAAATAGTTCAATGCTATGAAAGAAGAGTTGAAATTAATAGGTGACAACAAAGTCTAGGAGATAATCAAGTTTCCTGAAAGCTCAGAATGAGTAGGTTACAAATGGATCTTTAATATCAAGGTATAAGGTCATACATGTTACCAAAGGTTACACTCAAGAGGATGATATTGACTATAACCAGACCTTCTCTCTAGTTTTAAAAGAACACACTTTAAATGGTGTTTGACCATAAAGAAATATTCTCTCCAATTTAAAAGAAGCACTCGTTAATAATTATTATGGCTTTGGGGGTTTATTATGATCTAAAGCTTTACTAAATGGATATAAAGACTTCTTTTTTAAATGGTGACTTGGAAGGAAAAGTTTACATAAACCGATTGGAGAGGTTCTCAACTAAAAGAAAGGAAAACTTAGTGTGTAAGTTAAAGAAGTCGATTTGTGGATTTAAAGAAGATTCTCTTGCTCTTACTACATTTAAGTCCATTGTGAGGATGAGGGAAATAATGAGACATTTCTTTATTCTTCTTATTGGAAATGAGAAGAACACCTTCTTTTGGTTTAACAATTGGCTATCTATTGGGCCTCTAATTAAGCTACAAGTAATCAGGGGCGGATCCATAAATTTTTTAAGTGGGGGCAAAATTTTATTTTTAATGAGGGTAAAATTTTAATGGAAGCAATTTTTTATGGGGACAAAACTTAAAATAATAATTTTTTTACATAAAATTTTTTCAGGACAATGGGGAAATTTTTTGGGGGCAGTGGGGGCACATAGTGGATCCGCCCCTACAAGTAATTGAACCTCTTAAATCCTTTTTGGACTTTTAGAGTTCAGTAGCTTAAGCTCTCACTGAGAGGAATCATATCACATTTGCTAGTATACCTACAAAGACGAAGAATGAAAATAGTAAGACTTTCCTTAATTCAGATGAGGATTGCATAATATGGAGTAACAATGTTGATGGAAAATTCACAAATGCATCTTGTAGAAAGGTGATTGTAGGCAACTTACCAACACTTCTTTAGATAGATTTGGTTTCATTTGATCATCATCATCCTCGAGCCTCTACAACTATGTGGCTGGTTATGTTGAATAAGCTACCAACTCTAGATAGAATTCTGAAATTCACACAACTTGCTAATTAGTGCATTCATTATAAGAAGGATGAGGACAATTCTGATCATTTATTTTTTGAGTGTAGCTATGTGTTCAACACAGGGAAATTTTTGTTGCGTAGAAGTTTAATCTTTGAAATCTCACAGAATCTAGGCAGATCAAGGAGTTGTGCATTGATATGAAATACTAGAATAGAACTACGAGAAGATGTTTTTGCATTTCCTTATCATTTCTTGTTACTGCTATATGGGATGAAATAAATGCTCAAATTTTTCGTGATACAAACGTTCTAAATTCACAGTTTGGTATCTTCCTAATGCAGAGGATAAGGACACACATTGGCTTACATATACATAATGGACTGAACCTTTACTTTCTCAAATCACATTGGGGAGTATAAATTTCATTTGTAATTGTTATGTTCATTAATTTTGCAGCTTGTGGTTAGTTGTTTTTCTTGTAGTTTACATGTTGACATGTACTATTACTCTCATTTTGATTGTCTTTCATGGCTTAATTTAATTAATCATACATTTCTTTAAAAAAAATTCCCAATAGTGATATCTTAAGTTTGATGATAACATGATATCATGTTGACAAAATTGGGTGGGAAAACTAAAATTGATGTTTTGATATATTTTGCATTTATTTGTTGACTAATACATCTTAAATAGAAAAAATATAGCTAGTATATAATCTCTACTAATTTGAAGCACCTTAACAGATGCTAATCTATCTTATCCTGAATCTAGGATAAGATATTCCTACTTTATTATGATCATTATCTACTAGATATCAATTTTCCTAATACCAAGACTTCCCCTCAAGTTGGTGCAAAGATGTCTATCATGCCCAACTTGCTAACTTAAAGTTCGAATGGTTGTCTTAACAATCCTTTAGTGAATACATCTATAACTTGTGTTGATGGAAAGAATGAAGTATAGATATTCCTGCTTCAAGTTTTTCTTAAAGAAGTGCTAATTAATTTCAACTTTTTTTGTCCTATCATGAAGAATTCTAATATGGGCAATAATGATGACCACCTTATTATCATAGTACAATCTCATAGGAAAGCTCATTGGACTTTAAAGATCTTCCTAAAACTCTTTGTAGCCATAGAACTTCACATACACCTTGAGCCATTGATCTAAATCCTACTTTAGTTTACTCCTAGCAACTACGCTTTGTTTCTTACATCTCTATGTAACTAAGTTGCCTCAAAGGAATGTATTGTACCTAGAACTCGATCTTCTATCAATAGTTGATCCTAGCCATACTGCACCAATATTAAACCTCCACTCCTCTATTTTCATTTTTTAAAAGGCCATTTTGGGAGTGTCTCTTAAATATCGAAGGATCTTACACACAGCTTCCAGATGCTCCTCATATGGGAATGCATAAATTGACTAACCATACTTACAACAAAGGTAATATTAGGTCATGCATGAGACAAGTAGATCAATCGCTTCACCAATCTCTGGTACCATCATATATCTACTGGGATTCCATCTTTAATATCTCCAAGTTTGACGTTAAACTCTACTGGAGTTTTTGAAAGCCTGCGTCCACTCATTCCAATCTCCTTTAAGAGATCTAAATTATACTTCCGTTGTGAGACAATAATTCTCTTTTTTGATCTTGCTACTTCCATTCCAAGAAAATATCTTAGCTGGTCTAAGTCCTTAATTTTGAACTCCTTAGTTTCCTCATTTCTTCTATTTCATATCCAATCAAAATTATATAATTCATATAGACAATCCAGATTGAAAAATTATCTTTAGTGGATTTCTTAGTGAACAAAGTGATTAAATTGTCCTTGACAATAACCTTAACATTTAAACCATATAAGGATTTTTTTAATTTTCATATCTTGATTCCAGACTTTTTAATCAATCCAAAGCAAGGCTCCATATATAGTTCTTCATCCAAATTTCATTTAAAGAAATCATTGTTTACATCTAATTAATTTAAATACCAGTCAAAATTATCAACAACTAAAAGGAGGACTCAAATCGTTTTTAAATTTGCTACTAGTGTAAATATCTCATAATATTCTATATCATATGTATGGGTAAAACCTTTAACAACTAACCAAGCCTTGTACCTTTCTAAGGATCCATCAGAATTAAATTTTAAAGTAAACACCCATTTACATCAAACATGAGATCTGAACTATCTAAGAACTCATCTTTACTAAAAATTTTCTCCTCCTGAAGATCGTAGTTATTGTGGTATGAAGTTCCTTCAAAGAAAGTAACATCCACAGACATAAACATCCTTTTTGAAATTGTATCAAAACATTTTTGCCACTTTTAATTAGTGGGATAACTTACGAATATGCATTTATGTGCTGTAGGATCTAGTTTTGAAAGTTTTGAATCATGATTACGAATATAGGCCAAGCTACCAAACATTTTCAAAGGAATGTCTGTAACGAGTTTAATGGTTGGAAGACACCCAGTAAAAAATTGAATTGGTGTTTTGTAGTCAAAATTTTGTGTAGGTAATTTGTTAGGTAAATAGCTGTTAGAATTACTTCCTCCCAAAGATATTTAAGAACCTTAATTTGAAGGCTTAAAGCTTTAACCATTTTAAGCAGGTGTTTGTTTTTTCTCTTGGCCACCCTATTCTATTATGGTGTACAATTACATGAGCTTTGATGAACTATTTCTCTCTTAGTAAAACATTTTCCCAATATATTGTTAAATGATTCTTTCCCATTTTCTATTGGGCCAGGGTCCCGTTCCCTATCTCGAGGCAATCGCTCGGGGCCATCGAATAAGGATCACGCAAACAGGAAGTCGGAAGCATTCAAATTCGAAGGATTGGCAGGGTGGAAAGTGACAGGTTCGTCACGACAATAAAATGTTGCCGAAGCTAACGCCTCGCGGGAGAAGTTCGTCGCAGAGAACTCCCGAGGTTCAACGAGAAAACCCCTCGGGAAAATTTTGCTGCGGCGAAAGTCTTCCCTCGCCACTGCGAAGTCTTCGGACAAAACCCAAAAACCCACCACCAACACGAAATTGTTTTACTCTTATCAAACCACATACACTCATTCACACAATCTAATACCATCATACACTTAACAACTTAACCACAAGATACAAAATTCTTCCTTACACATACATTCATTCATACAATTCCAATCACAACAAACCATACCAATATTAACAACAATTCACAATCTAAACAAGGAAATTAATCATGAACATGCACAAGAGATCTTCATCAAAACCCCATTTCATTTCTTAATTCAAAAGAGTTAAACAACTTTAGTTACATATCAAAAGCCATACCATTAGCTTAATACAAAAGTGGAATGAATGCTCATGTTGATATGTTTATCAAGCTATCCCCAAAAGTTATAGCTACTAACTTAGTACAAAAGTCTCTCACTATCAAGGAGTTTCTGCCTTGCAAGGATCAACGATCTTCTCGATCTACACCTGAAGAGTGGAAGGTAATGGGGTGAGCTGCAAAGCTCAGTGGCTTATACATTTATAGCCATTGGCAACGAGCCACACATTCAAGCATATATATATATATATATACACGTAACAATTCAATACTCAGCAATTTAAACTCACAACTCATAGTTACCGTGATGTCACCAAATAGAACATATCATGTAATTTACCCATCACAACATAACACTCAATTATGCATCATGCTTAACCAATCAATAATTAAATGCACAATAAATGGCTCGAGAGTTTCGTGGAACAAAATGGATAAACTTAAGTTTATACCGTGAACAAATGAGTCCGATTTTTCAGGATATCGGGGCCTTAAGCAGGCAGTCGAGAGAAGGCTATATGTCAAAGTACACGTAACTAACGAAACGTTCCTCTCTTGCCCAAACACAATCAAATTTAAATGCTTAACTCTTTTTTTTTTTGAAGATAATAACATATATATTAATTAAAAGAAGGGTTCATACAAGAGAGAAGCTATGTACAAAGAAGCAAATAGCCATAGGCGCTCTTAAAATAGAAAACAAATAAGCCACAGACAACTCTCAAAATAAATAAGCCACAGGCGGTTGTCAAAACAAAACAAAAGCCATAGACGGCTCGCAAAACAAAGCAAGGTAACTAGGTAGAAAGCCTCCAGATATGCCGGTGAAGAACAGGTATCTGAAGACGAGTCTCAAGGCCGAGAAGCCAGGAACGGATAAGCTCAGTGATGTCCTTAATGATGTCGTGGGTAGATCGGTGTCATCTACTAAAGATGCGGTTATTCCTCTCATACCAAAGAAAGTAAACAGTGGCTGAGAGGACTAACCGTGAAATGAGGTGTCGGTAATCCTTGCGCCGGCAGAGATGAGTGCAAGCCCACTGAAGAAGGGGAACCCAAGAGGTTGAAGGCCAAGTAGTGCGGGTCTTCGTCGAGAGGGAACCCCAAACGGTGACAGAGAATCGGTACTGAAAGAAGAGATGATCATGTGTCTCCGTAGAAGTACTACAAAGTACGCAAGTCGAAGAGGTCAAGACGCCGAATAACTGGAGCCTGTCCTTGGTCCGGAGTCGCTCCTGTGATGCCAACCAGAGGATGAAAGAGTGTCGTGGAATGTGCCCTAGGAACCACAAAAGATGGTGAATCGGGTCCACTGGGCGTCGAGCTCGGAGAAGGTGCCAGGCAGAGTCGACAGAGAAGACTCCTGATGAGTGACCTCTCCAAACCCAACTATCGGACTGAAGCTGCAGTCGAAAGCGAACTGAGTCCCAGATCTGCTGAAGCTCAGGACTCCCCTCTGGAAAAACCCACTCTCCATCACGAATGATATCTGAAACCCGGGCATCCCAAGAGAGCCCAGTAGAAGATAGATCTCGAAAGGAGAATCGATCATATAGGGGGCCCTGATCTGGTAACCAATAATCCTGCCAAAGGGAGGTATCTCTCCCATCACCAATACAAGCTACTATAAGGCCTCTGCACCACTCTGGGCTCAACAGAATGTTCCGCCAAACCCAGGAAGAGCTCGACGGAATCCGAATATGCCAAAAAGATCTACCTCGCAGCAACACTGCATGTACCCATATAGCCCATGTAGAAGATCTGTCTGTGAATAGTCGCCACACATACTTAAGTGTGGCCGCCCTATTCCAATCCCTGATCCTCTTAACTCCAAGTCCACCCTCTTGTCTCGGAAAACAGACTAACTCCCATGCCACCTTAGCCCCTGTGTGGGACAATGAAGTACCCCTCCAGAGAAAAGCTGACAGAATACTCTCAATGCGGCTAGTGATACTAGCAGGTAGTAGAAACATACCTGACCAGTAGACCTGTATAGAGAAGAGCACAGATCTAATAAGCTGCAGTCGACCCGCGTAGGTAAGAGAGGCTGAAGTCCACAGTCGAATCTGGGAAAGTATCCTCTCCACTAAAGGAAGACAATCTGCATGCCTCAGCCGGGTAGTTATAAGTGGGACACCCAAGTAACGGATCGGGAGAGCACCAATCCGATATTTCAAGGCATAACATGATCATAATCACAATGCATTCTCAATAATTTCCATAGTTCAAAACAAGCAATTTAACATACAATATACAAGCAAGACAATTTGCCTATGCTACACAACAACTATAAATATATTACCCACCTAATTTTGCTAGAAAATCCAAGTTCAATGTTGTCTTTCCTCTTGCTCTTGGATAGGGTTTGCTTGGTTTCCTATAACAAGCCAATTTTCCATTCAATCCAAATTCAATAAAATCATAAAGCTTTAATAATAAAAAATGCTAAAATTGAACTATAGCCCTTTCAAAATCTAGACTTTCGGGTCAATATTTCATGATCATTTTGATAAGGTAAATGAAGAAATTTTGTAACACTTCCTTCTAGAAAAATGTTCCCCATTGTCTTACGTTTCTAATGACACCAAACTCATTTAATTTGGTTCAGTAATCTAAAAGTTGTACCCCAAACATTTTTGGACTGTTCTTATACTGAAACAAAATTATGTGCTCAACTTCCTTCCAAATATTGAGATACTTGGAGACTGAATTGAGACTTTATTTCTTCAGAAAACTTACATCTCTATGTCTCTAGTTTATTCCAAATCAAAAATCACTCTATTTGGATAACTCCAGAAAAAGTTATACTCAAAATACCAAAGTATGTTCGGTGTAGGAAAGTTCGAGTTCACCGCGGCAAACTTTCACAGAAACATCTGAATTTCAGCCCCTTTCAACCCATTTTCTAGATTTCTCACCCCTAACATCTTACACCTAACACATATTATACAAAATCATCCTTTCTACTTCATTTCAACCCAACATCATTGATAAATACATCATGATCTATCTTTAATCATTAACCCTAAAAGAGAACATTTGCCTATATCATTCATCAATAACTTCCCACACATTTTCAGCTTTATTTGAGTTTCATTTAATCAAACCCATGAAATTTAAAGCATAACTTACTTGTTAAAGCTTCAAATTCTTCAAACTCTTCAAGTTCTCCAAAACCCTAGCTTTTCTCTTCTTTTTCCTCGACACTCCCCTTTTTCTCTTTTCTCACTCACAAATTTTCTTCTTCTACACTCTTAGTAATCCTATAATGTCCTTTTTGCCCTCTAATATAAGCCTTATGTCTTTTAACCTTAAGTGACTTGCCAATTTTTCCCTTGATACATTCTTGTAACATTAATACTTTAATTCCATCAATCCATGCAATAAACCCTCCTAACTTTGGCATAATAATTAAACTCCAAATAAAGTGGTTTATCTAGCAAGACCACAAAATTTATTCAGATCATGCTTAACAAAACAAATAAATAAATTTGGGGCCTAACACTAAAAATTCTACGCTACATCAAAGGCTCTCTTGGTTAGGGTTTGTTCTTTCCTTGCAATAACTCTCTTCATCTTCGTGCCTATTATGATTTTGATTGGGCTAGTTGCAAAACTACACATTGTTCAACCATTGGTTGGTTTGTACAGCTTGGTGATTCTCCCATATCATGGAAACATAAGAAGTAGCCTACTGTTTTCGGTTCATCTGCCGAGGCCGAATATTGTGCTATGGCCTCCACCACCAGTAAGATCTTATGGCTTAGAGCTTTACTTCAAGATTTGTTTGTTCTTCATTCTACTCCTATGGACTTTTGCTGTGATAATCGAGCAGCTCTTTGCATTGCTGCTAATCTGGCTTTTCATAAAAGCATAAAATACATTGAGATTGATTGTCACTTTATCTGGATCACATTTCTTCTTATTGGCTTGCTACTACTTATGTTCCTTCCAATCTTCAAAAAGTTGATATCTTCGCTAAGGCCTTGGATAATCAACAGTTTCATTTCCTTAAAGGCAAGTTGGGCGTTCTTGATCCCCAGGCTTCAACTTGAGAGGTAATGTTAAAATTCGGATATCTACTCTTTATATGATTCTACGTTTATTGCATATGATCTTGTATGTCTCTTTATTAAGATTTGGGTATCTTTTTGCAAGAATCTAATATATGATCTTGTATATCTCTTAGCTTAGCCACCAAGTCATACTTGTACTATATATACCAAACGATTATCCAATGAGAAGTACACAAATTTGCACAACTTTTAGGAATCCGGTAGTATTAGGATTTCTAGGTATTCCTCTTCTTCGATTGTAGCATCAGGAATCTTGGTTACCTCCTCTTAGCCGATCGATAAGAAAAGACCAATGACAGGTTCTGTCAAACCAACTATTCTGTTGTCATAAAATTCTGTTCTGATTTTTAAGAATGACCTTCGGTGTTCCAAATTCCAAAGGTTACCAGGATGCGCACAATTTGTCCAAACAAAGACCAACCCCTGGTTTTTTCTTTGCAGTTGTGCCCCTCGGGGATTGTTTACCTGATGATAGTGGGGACTCCCTCTTAGCATTATTGCCGATGAACGCCAATTGCCACCTTGTGCCAAGTCCAAGCATCTGTTTCCCAGATGATGGGACAAAAAGACTGAATTTAGTGGGAACATGAAGCTACAAATAAAAGCGCACCGAATAAATCCTTAAAAATACGAAATAGTTTGGTGTTTCGGAGTATCAATTCTATAAAACCAGCCCTTTTGCTTACTATTAAATATTGGCCCATACTTTTCTTCCTGGTATCAAACCCAGAAGGTTAATTGTACGCTTGTGGAATGGAATACTTCATTTTACATCAACGGTTCGTCTTAGTTGCTATGTTTCTTCAGCTTTCATGCGAAAGAGAATCAAACACTCGAAGAGGAAAGTAGCAGTTCTTGAAGCCCAAAGGCATAACCTCTGTAAATCAACTTGGTCGGATGGAACAACAACAGAATATGGTTTTTGCCAATCTTCGTTTTCACAATGAATTCGCAACTGTAATAATATACAAAAATATGTAATTTAGTTAGATTATTTTGATAAATTATTAAGTCAAAACTAATTAACATTCAACTTAATTAATTAATGACGAGTTTTCATAGTAAAAGTCAATTAACTTATACACAACACGTTAATGAGTGTTTTTTGAAAAGTCACAATTCAAACTATTATAATATTAGAAATCACTAACTAGGCACCTTTTGCGGGACAATTTTTCAACCACTTAGTCTCATTAGCAGATGTGAATATGCTACGTCGACGTCTCAATTGTGGCTTTCTACTCTTCGTCGTTCGGAAAAGGCATGTTTTATGTGGACTCCAAGCTTTCTAGTTATCAATGTAAAGGAACCTCGAAATGTCTAAGATTCTGGACTAGTAATGAGCACAACTTCATCTAGTAATGAGCACAACTTCATCCCTTCTCAAAATTGAATTTGGAAACTTTGAAATGTGAGCACATAGAGATTTGAGTAATATTTGTAGCAGTAAAAATATGGAAGAATAAGCAAGGAGACGAGAGAAACACACAGGGATTGGCACGGGTATCCATTTTAGGTGTTGAAGTCCGAAAAAATAATCACTGTTCAGCCCGTGACAGGCAAAGCTGAAACATGAACTACTTGCTGTCCCCTCACTGGGAAGTACTTGCAAGGCCCAACGCTCTTTACCTACAACTCCAATAATGGACAAAAGTTGTCCTTTGTGATTCAATTAGCCTGCATTTTCTGACTCCTTGAATGAATTAAGGAACTTATTAAAAGATGAAACTACTTATTTAGTATGTCTCTACTCTCTATATGGGCTCTTCCTTTTAGGGTCAAAAGTGGGAAACAGTGAAAAGGGAGGAGGATTTTGATTTTTGCTTTTTTGTTTGACCAATCTACTACGCCATGGTTCTCCTCTTTTGCAAATTTGATGCCGTTCTATTTCTGGGTGGCCTGGTCGGCTGTCTTCCAGGACCAGGAGTAGGGAATTCTGGAAAGAGGACTGTAAAGAAATGACCTTAATTAAAAAGAATACGTAAACGTAGTCCTTAGTACAGAGGGATCCGTTTGTGTTGTACGACGTGTCGTGTGTCTGTGGCCTGTGAGACCTAGAGATAGGCAGTAACAGACGAAACGGAGGCAGCTCATGCTACACGTTAGTTGGCTCCCTCTCTGCTATGCCAATACTAAAACCACGCGCGTCAACGAACGGACTGTTTGTTTTTGTTGCTTTTTTTAAGATTTAATAATTTTTTATTTTAAATTTAGTTTTTATTTTATCATAACTTAATTTACTAAAAATTATTTAATATTAATAAATTATGATGTAATGAATCTTTTCTTAATAAATATCATATAAGATATTAAAATAAAATTATTTGCTTAATTAATTCAAAAAAATTATCTTTAAATTTATTATTAAGTATAAAAATATAACTATGATATTATCAGTTAAAGAATTTTTTATTTGAAAAATAGGAAATAAAATGAAACAAAATGGTGACGAAGGACAAAAGACTTGGATATTTTAGTTTGTGCTTTTCTAAAATACATTTTTATACGTTAAAAGGATTAAAATATTGTAAAGATAAAATTTATATTATTGATTTATTGTTTTGTGTCTGATAGCATTTATATAATTATTCTAATTTAATTAAAAATTAAAGAATAATAAAATAATTTGGCAAAACTTAATAAAATATGTTATTTAGGATTTTAATATTAGAAAGTATTTTTATAATAATTTTGAAATATAAAATTGAGTTTTAAAATATTGTAAATCAAAGGAAATTTTTTTATATCTTTCATTAAAAAAAAAAGAGAAATGCACGAAAGATTGAGGTGTTTTTGCGTTTGACATATATACTGTATTATGTGTTTTAGTGTTTGAAATGTATTTTTTGATAATATGAATTAAGTTAAAATGTTCATTTTTCTTTGCGCATATATTTGCACCGATAAACATTTAACTTTAGAGCTTTTATAAAATTTGATGAGTAAGAAAAATATGATTCATGTATGAGCACGTCGATCATATATTAAATACTATAATATATTTAAAATAATAAAATTTTAATTTAATTTTATAGAACATATTGTAATTTATGATAAACTTTTGATTATACTTTTTATCAAATAATTTTTTCTCTCGTCTAAATTCTAACTTTATGTCAAGAACTCTATATTATCATGTTGACAAAAATTTTTGTTATTTATATAAAGAAATACCTTCACAAATGAACGTAAGATAAATATTTGAATGCTCACTCGGATTAGTGAGAGTGATAATAATATCGAATTCAATTACAATATTGTATGAAAAATTAAAAATTTCCTATTCTTTTTGGAGTTGAGAGAATTGAAGGATTTTATTACTCTATTGTACATTAAAAAACTATTTAATAGTAACTTGATATATAATTAAAAAGACAATTGGAGTAATTACTTATTAGATTTCAGTATCAATATTAAATAAATAAAATCGCTTATAAACACAAAATCACGAGAAAAAGTACTTTAAAACATATGTAAATGTAGATGAGGACACTTAATTAAGCAAAAGAATGTCATTGCTTTTTATTGGTTCAATTATATGAAAGGAACAAGATCTTTTTTACCATTTGGATACGCACTGTAGAGCTCAACACAAGAATATTTAGTAGAAATAAATACTTTGTCACCTACAACCAAGCCCAGCGCAAGCAGTATTTTTTTAAGCTATAAATAGTAAATACTCGAGAAATTGTTTAACCATAAATATTTATAATTAATCGAATTAGGTGATATTTAAAATTTGTTGAATAATTTAATTTATAAATTCATATAAAATAAGAATGCGTTTGAAAGACAGGTGCGACTTGAGAGCGTGAAAGTAGAGGACGAACTGCAGTGGCATAAATAACCTGAAAAAGAAGGACCTGTGACCCTATCTCTATTGTCTTAAATGTTTTGCAACCCTAGCTCTCTTTCTCTCTCTCTCTAGATTCTCAAAATCTGATTGATTTCATCAAACGCCAACATTACCACACAAATCGAAAGCTCTAAGCTTTTTATTTTTTCTTCGTTCTCTTCTTACACGTAACCATGAAGATAAAGAACAAAGGCAAAGTTTTTCCTTCTCCCTCTTCAGCTTCTGCAACTTCTTCCGCTGTTGTCGATGGAGAAAGAGACTTCTTCTATATCTTGAAGCTACTCCCAGCTGCCATTCTCGCTCTTGCTTCAGTTCTCCCCTTTGAGGACCGTGAAGTCCTTGCTTATATGATCACCCGGTCAATGAAAACTACCACTACCCCAAACCCTTCTTCTCTTGTCCATGACTCCAAGAGAAAACCACCCAAGAAACAACATCAGCAACCAAATACTAACATCAGCAACCACAACCACACCCACAAGACGACCCCTGTTTTCGACTGTGACTGTTTTGATTGCTACACAAGCTACTGGTGCAAGTGGGACTCTTCTCCTAACCGCGAGCTTATCCACCAAGTCATCGAAGCTTTTGAAGAACACTTGAGTACCGGCGAGAGGATAAATAAGAATGGTCGAGGTAAGAAGAAATCAGGACGTAGGCTTGGTGATAAAGCTCCAGACTTTGATATTTCAGGTCCGTCCAAAATGTTGTCTGAGCTCCAACCCCCTGTCTTGGAGACAGAACATAAAGCTTTTGATGGCTCTGTTTCTGTTTCTCCTAATGATGACGTGTCTCCGGCGAACTCGCCGAAGAAAACGTCTGATGGGGTGGCAGAGGTGGAGGAGCTCGACGAGGAGGCGACGCCGGCGGGGGAGAGTTCGGGGGTGGTTCTCTTGTCCGCGCCGGTGGTTGGCCACCGTGGTTTGGCGAGGAAGGTATTGCCGGACGTGCTGGGTTTACTAAATTCTCGTTTATGGGGGCTTTTGGGTTCCAATGTGTAGTGACTCGAGAAAAGAAAAATAAATAATATTTTTGTTGCAATTTTCAAGCTCTTCAGGGAAAAAGTTAACAATTTTTTAACTGTGATGTAGTTCAAGGATTGATAAGTGGGTCAGCTTTATTATCCGGTGATTATTTTATATTGATACTTTTCAAAGCAATTGCTGGCTGGGAGTCATTTTCTTGGGGAGGGGAAGTTTGTTGGTTGGTTTCCGGGAAAATTTTCATAATCTTTTAGTGATGTTGACACTTCAAGTAGTCTGCTTAGGGGCTAAGAATTTCTTGATTAGGTGAAGCTGATCTTTTTTTGGGTGGGCCAAAGGCAATGTGTTTCTTTCTTAGCTTCTTTGTTTAATGGAGGATATAGCTTTAATTAAATGAACTGCTTTATTATATTCGGTGCTTCTTTTATGAATGTCAATGGATGCCAGTTTCCTTGCTTTGTTTTGATTCCTTTTGGATCGAGTCTTTCCAAGTTTTTGTCTGTTCTTTGTATTAGTTTATCGTGCGTAGTGCACTAAATGTGGTTTAGGTACACTATTCATCATGATTACGTTCTAGTGAAACCTCTAATTGCTCTCTTTGTAAGGGATTTTGTCTTGAGAGATTCTAAAAGAAGATGGATTGTAGGTTTTGGGTTTGTGAGAAGGATGGTTACCAAGTTTGACTGTCTGAGAATGTGATAAAGAGGGTTTTATGATGATGGCTACCTTCCATTTATTACTCCATTAATTGGGTTGGGTCCTATGAGAATTTTGTTTCTCTTATAGCTTTTTGGTTCTTACGATAAAAATAAATGCAAGGCCTTGAAACAATACCCCACGAGATTCGGCCTTACTAGTTTTTTTTGGTTAAGAGGAAAAAACTCACAAGGAGGCCTTAGGCTTCAAAAACGCCACGGACAAAGTATCATTTCGTAGAAGTTGTCGAATACCCGAGACCGGCACCTCCCACAGATGCCAATGCTGGGAAGATGCAGATCCTAATTTCGCTAGATAATCAGCACATTAGTTGTCTTCTCGTTAGGTATGGACAATAGAACAGTTCCAGTCCTTTCACAAATAAAACAAAATATCTTCAACAATTGTCAAAAAAGGATGAGATTGAGAGCATTTCTGGGTAACTAACTTGATTGCGTCTAGCGAGTTTGATTCCAGCAAAATCTTTTTGTACCTACGGTCTCATGCTAAAGTCACTTCATAGGAGATAGCCTGAAGCTCAGCTAGCATATTGGTAGCACAACCGATAAAACCTGAGAAACCAAAGATTCGGTGGCCAAATTCATTTTGCCCTTACTAGTTAAAAACTGAAAAATGATTGAGGAACTTCTACAAGAAATAAGAATGGTATGTGTATGTTTGTCATCCTTATCTGTTTGGGAGAGTACGTATTAGCTTTTGCTTCACCCGCGATTTTGTTTACTTATATTCCTCAGGGTAATTAATTATTAGGTGCCGGTAGTCTTGCAAATCAGGTGGGCCGTAGAGGTCAATATGAGTAAGATATAAGCCTGGGCTTGGTTTATTGAGTATGTTTTACTTATGTTGGATGACATGTTACATTCTCTGCACTCTCGACTCAGTAAATTCAACTTGTTTCCCACAGTCCATTCCATTAAGCTTGGAGAAAATGTTCTTTTCTGGACAAATGAAGATTTAAGTCGTAACTCATTTCAATGTTAGAATTCTCCAATCTTAAAACCTGAACAGCCGACTTATGACCATGTCATATCCAGCCCCTCTACAATCAGACATCATTGCATCAGAGTTGTCTAAAACTGGGGACGTGGGAAACAAGAAAGCGCAATAGCCAAGAAGCAAGTGTCCAAATTTTGGTACCACTACAAATGAATCAGGAATTCAGGGTTGGGGGGGACCCGATCATCGTTGCATTAGCCTGAAATTGCGAGATGACCCTTTTAGATTTTTGCACCTGCTCATCGTCACTATCGGTGAATTGGTCTCTAATTGTTTTCTTTTTCCTATACTTTTTAGTACAAATTGAATACAAAATTAAATTATGAAATGATTTTTAAATTATATGATTTAAGTAAATTATTTAATAAATTAATACATTTACCACACATTTTCTAGTATTTAGAGGTACTTCTAAAATTGCGAAGACTCGGACAGAAGACCTTTGTTGGGCTATCCTCTTTAGAGTGATCTAATCTTAATTTAGTTTTTATATTTGCGTGAATTATAGATAAACGTGTAAATGAAATTTAATGAAATAAGTTAGAAACTGTGGTTCATCTTGAGTATCCGGAAGAGTGTCAGAGCAACATTTACATTGTGACAACGTGGTCCAGCACCTTATCAGATGTCAGTTGAGACCGTCCATTTATTATAACCCTGCTAGCGTTTTAAAATCCAAGGAGAATAAACGTCTGATTTAAGAAAACCATACCTGATTGGATCAGATTCCTTATAGTTGAAACTTGAAACTGTCGTTCTTTTGGTGCAGTGTCAATGTTCTGAAGCCAAAGAAAGGTCGAGACACATTAGATGGGCAATAACTCAAAGGTGAAAAAAGAACTTGGTTAACCTTCATATATCTTTTGTGTTAGAACTTGTTCTATTTTGTGGATTTAGCTTATGAATATAGAATCTAGGTTTTAATTACCACAACTTCAACTGATCTATTTCGCTATATAAATTAATCTTCTGTCTGTTTATCGACTATTAACATTGCACTCTAGACTAATGTGTATTTTAGTTTTGAAGGGCGAACAGTTACTTGAAACGTTCAATCCTTATCCGTCATTCTTGATAATTATTATAAGAAGAACTACAGAAAGCTGACAATGAAATAAACTGTTCTGGAATTATGCCTTTGTTTTGTTCTCTTGTCTACTTTGGGGAATCCATGGCCCCTACTCATTGTAAGTTGGAAAGAAAAAAGAGCAAAATGGTTACTCCGCGTACTCCCTAACTTGAAGTCGAATTATACCTAGTCTCAGCTCTTTGAACTGTGGCTCCAACAAAATAACTTTATAAAGAGTGATTATCTTATTAAAATATAACTTTCCCTACATGTGGAGCAGTCGATTTAGACTGCTTGTGGGGAAGCTTGTTTGAATATTTGCATGAGCTGAAAACCTGTCAGAAGCTGCATGAAAAAAATCCATGCATGAACCTTGACTTCCATGACAAAAGAGTAGGTAATTTTAGATGAGGCTGGAATGATTAAGATAGATGATATTTGTTTATTACAAAGCTAATTGTGCTTGGAATGGAACTACCTCTACATTACTCATCTAATCTCAAACTCAACTCAACATAGCTACAACCACTCAGAAAACAACAAAAGCAAATGTTCAACTTGATTTCCTGTCAGATACCCCATTAACCTCAATAATACATAATAGCTTTTCATGTCAAAGGCTGTTGTTACTACTTAAGAGCAGTAAGTTCTATATCCACTTCTCTAAATTAAATTATGTAAGAGTTTCACATCTTTTATTCTCACTTTTTCCTCCATCAGGAGCATTTAAATTTATAAAAATGAGCTTAAAAATTGTAAAATCACCAAAATCAATACTAAAGTCAATCCTCTCATAGTTCCTTTAACACTAATGTAGTAACAAGGAACGAGAGAAGATGATAAATCTTTACAGAGAAGTCAATGAAATGTCTGAGATAAAATAGACCATCAAATAGCCTATCATAATGATCGATGGTAGTAATGATAGTGCTGCCTTCGGTGCCGTGTGGTGTGAACGGAAGATGGTTTTAGTAGAATGTTGGTGCCAAAGAGAGTAGACAAAGAAGATCCACAATGAGCAGACATCTCGTCTCTCTTCTAGTTGTCGTAAATTCAATTAACTAGTGATGTTGGTGATAATATAATGATGCCAAATACTTGTGTAGCTAGTTGATAGTATTGCTCCTTTTCCGCGAATCAGAAGAAGAAAGATAAGGAAGACACTGTAAAAATCGTCTTTCTTAATTCCTTGGAAGCTTTTCTTACAAGGGATCGAAAGTGAATCGGTGACATGGGGATAGTTGTCTTCCCCACTTGGATCTGTTGTAGCACTTGTTGGCTTGATGCTGATGGGCATTAAAAAAACTCATCATTAATTGTAAACTTGACAATGATCTTACCATTTGGTTTATAATCCAATCAGAGATCAGTTTCAGTTGGGAGTTTCTGGCTTGGAGTACTGAAGCTGAAGCTGACTTGACAAGAAGGCTATTCCAAACGTGCATTGCTAGCTTTTGTCGATAAACAACGTTATTAGTGTTTGAGAAGCATAACCTTTGTTTACATTGAACAATTGCAAAATGTTTCTTCTCCACTGGACTTAAACAATTGTACCAGATTAAGTACTGGCCATTGCAGAAACTAGTTTCAAGGGATTTCCAAGAAAAAATTTTCAGAAAAGCAAAGCCGGGACGGCTGTTTTTATCTTTGCAATCAAAAACCAGAATTATAGGACTCTTCCCGCATTCTTCCTCTTAGAAATATATGAATACAAAAACATTCCATTTGGTACAGATTGGACTACTTGGAAGATCGAAACCACGTTTCGCATTCCAATGACTACATAAGCAGGCCCCGAGCATAAAGCATATAGAACTTTGTCCAGAGTTCGGTAGGGGCTTCCATGCATGATTGGCGTTACTAGCGAGTACTATATGCACAATCCAAGACCATATAAGTGTAAGGCTTAAGATTACAATTTGAAATATCATCCACAACAATCTTAGCGGTAAAGATCACTCGTTGAGACAAGTTCGATCGTTTGGGATTGATCAACCGTCTGTAGAATCAGCACGTACGGATCTTTAAGTATGCAAGAGGAGTAGGGACATTGACATTGACAAGCAACCACTTAAGCTTGACCCTATCTACTTGCTTGATATTGTTACCAGCTCAAGTAAACGTGAGAGAATTAATTCAAAATTTCATAGTTGTTAATTATTTTTAAATAGGTCTTAGATTATCATAAAATAAGTCTTAAATTATCTTTAATCTATTTTATAAATTAAATTTGATGGTTCAAAAATCTATTTTAATTGTTTATATTTTATCTATATAAAACAATCAAGTTTAAAAATAAAAGTACGAAAGTATTAATTATTGTTTAATCTTTTATCATATTTCATTCTATTCATTTTCTTTATCTTCGAAATTTCAACAGTGAAGTCCTCTTCTCAACAGAGGTATGACGAGGATAGTCCTAACATCTTCAAAGTAGATTCGAAAACGAGAGTTTACCCAGCACAA
>JANKOD010000003.1:6791670-6805215 GCA_026284645.1 Erythroxylum acuminatum
ATATGCATATCTATTGGATAGACTTCAAGATTCCATCATAAATGCAATCTTATATGTCCAATTTAAAATGCCAAAACAAATAAAAAATATATAAAATATATTCTAACACTATGAATTTACCATTTGCTTCTAAACTGTACCAATCCCACAAGGAATCCTAAGACAAAGGAGCTGAGCCTTAAATACGCAAAGTCAAGCCTTTTTACTACTTCTTACATGCAGGATTGTTGCTAAAACTTCAACATCCTTTTGGTCATTTCCACAACAGCTCCGATTTAAAATTACGTGTATATCTCTTACCCTGAAGGTTGGCACTTCTTTCATTCTCATGCAAGACAATTAACATTCTCCCCCTGTGATTTTAGATCTTATCGATTTCAAATTTCTGTTTCTTTAGGCGATATTAAGCTTGGCCCTGTAATTTTAACAGTTTTTCATAATATCGTTTTATTCTTATTGGTCAAATTTGATAATCAGTGTTTAGTAAATCAAGATCAGCTAATTTCTTCTACTCTTTTTTCTTTTTTTCTAATCAAGAACCATTTGCGGCAAGATACTATCTATATTATCTGTGAGATATTTACATAAAAAAGAATTAATTTTATACGAATGCAGATTGAAAATCATAAGTAATTACTGATTTAGATTCAGAAATCTATCAAGTTCAGAATCAAAGTGTCAAAAGAGATCGATTAATTACAACTTCATTAAAAATAATTTATACTTTCCATTCACTTAACTTTTTTAGGTTTAATATTATTATAATAAAAGTATTTTCTACTAGTATATAATATAATTAAAAAAAGAAAAACTTAGAATAAAATAAAAATAAGAATATCATACAAGAATTAATCCGTATCAATAATAGCAACTTGCAGAGAAGTCTCTCCTCGTCCTCTTTTTATACTGTATAGAATTTTCATCTTCGGCTTCCATAAACAAAACCTAAAAATCTCACCATCTTTGACCGATAAATAGGACAAGAGGTTGTTGGGTAATGGATGAGATCGCCACCTTGTGGGCTGCGGCCGGTACCGACCGACAAAACAATTTTAGAAAAACACGCGTTAACGTAACTTCCTATTACTTTATATGAATAGGATTATGAAAAGCATTCAAACACACGTGCTCGCTACGCGACCTCTCAACGTTCAATTCAACTTTGGAGAAATTAAAGGATAAAACGAAAGATTTCATTTTGGCTCTCTAGTCAAGGCCTCTATTTTCCACGGCAAAACGACTATGACCACTATGGTTTCATTTCATCCCACACAAGAAGGCAACGCAGTTACGCATGCGCATGCGGCATGCACTTTGCTGTTGACCATAATTCAGATTAGACCATGCCTGATCTGAAAGTACTAATCTGCTCCTTATGAGTGTCTACTACTAGGGTTTCTTTAAATAATCTCTAGTGTTACAGATGAGTTCGACTCCTGCCTGTACAACATATTCCTCCTCCACATTGTATAATGCAGGTGCCCAAATATGAGTTTGAGAAGACTGTCCCTAGGGGCTTTGATTATCACTTTTGTGGGCGTCCCATGAGCAACAGTGGAGCTGTGAAAGTTACCAAAAAAGACCCTTTTTTGGTCCCGTTTAAAGCGAACAATAAAGGATATCCAATTGCGTGGATTCCACATTCTAATATAAAAATGAACTAATGAAGCGTTTTCGTCTCCTTAAATTTGGAATAAAAACTTGTTTTCTTACGAATATTCACCTCAACAAAACATGTATGAGAAGTGAATATCTATTCAAAATTTATAATTATTTTTTCTTTTCATTTTAAAAAAATTATTTTAACTTTTGATGGGCTTTATCGACACCTTAATTCAATATATTTATTTTATAACAAATTTAAATTTTGAGTATTTTATTATTACCTTAATTAATTTTGATTATTATTGTAAAATTAGACAAATAACCCATTTAAAACACATAATTATAAGATCTTTTTTTTGGTTATAATGACAAACCTTTGCTTTGAAAAGCTGGGATCCCAAGTTGGATTTAGTTGTTAGAAAATGCCTTACTCACCCCCAAAAGTTAGCTCAAGAGGGGGAGATTTGCATATTATTATAAATTCTTGAATACTCTTATAGCTGTTCGATGTGGGATTCCTGACACACCCCCCTCAGTCCAGAGCAGGACTAGACATCTGATGGACATATTGGGCAAAGGAACATAATTGGGCACCGCCCCAAACCATCGAGTCAAACTGGTTCTGATACCATGTTAGAAAGTGTCTAACTCACCCCCAAAAGCTAGCTCAATCCTATATCGAACAACTATAAGAGTATTCAAGAATTTATAATAATGTGCAAACCTCCCCATCTTAAGCTAGCTTTTGGGAGTGAGTTAGACACTTTTTAACATGATATCAGGGCCAGTTTGTCTCGATGGTTTGGGGCGGTGCCCGATTATGTCCTTTTGCTCAATATATCCATCAGATGTCCAGTCCTGCTCTGGACTGAGGGGGGTGTGTCAGGAATCCCACATCAAACAGCTATAAGAGTATTCAAGAATTTATAATAATGTGCAAACCTACCTCTCTTAAGCTAACTTTTGAGGGTGAGTTAGGCGCTTTCTAATATTAGTGACAACTTTTGTCCGGAGTGATGCCTGCCTAGCATGTTTATTTTAAGCAAACATATTTAATTCGGTTAGTCATGGTTTAGGAAAAGATTTAATCTATTGTCAACAAGGCTTGGATTGTTAATAGTGTAGAGTTGCATTTTCCAAGTCTTTCGAAGGCTATATATTCCATATCGTATACGTTAGGTGAAGAGAAATATTGGAGTAACCAATGGAACAACTGTCTGGGGTTAGGTAACTTTCAGCTCCTTCATTTACTTCTAGAAGATCATCATATGACGTTCTTAACACAATTAGTACTTATATTACTAATACATTAATTAATGGTTAAGTAATCTTTTTTTCTGCTTTTTAACTGTTTTGCTTTAAAAAATTCTACATGCATTCCGTCGTTAACACAACAATTAATATAATTTCGTATATATATGTATGTTTATGAGGAACTATTTAATATTTACAAAAACTCAATTATGAGCTCTAATTCAAGTTTTTGTTTTAAATTAGTTTGTGCAATTAGTTGATAAGTAAAGAGATCAATTTTTCGTATTTTAGATTGGATATTAACAAAATTAATTCAATCCAGTTCTGTCTGATCTTGATGGGGCCGGACGCCACTACATGGATCCATGATTCTGACTGGCTTTAGCAAGAGAATACCTGCAAAACAGCACAAGGCACACCGGGGGTTAATTGCCGGCAGACCCCTCCGACGCTCAAGTTAATCTTTTGGTAGAGGTTTTGGTAGCAAAGAACAGAGAAAATCATGGTTCTAATGTCGTACCTGTATCATGGCAAAGTAGTACCTTATATAAAAAATAGCTGCTAGGTTTAGGTCATTATTAGAATGGGCCGACCTGCTCACAGGCCGTTCCAGTCTGAGCTTGGGCTTAGCACGACCGACCCGACCACAATCTATTAACAAAAGTCGACTTAAATCATGAGAATTTTAAATAAGATCTTAAATTTGAATATTGTGAATGAAATGAGTAAGCGTTACAAAAGATTTGCACCTTTCAAAGGTTCATTCAATTTACTTTAAGTTCAATTACAACTTTCAAAGCAGGTAAATAATTGAATTAGAATTTTACCATTAACCATGAGTCACGGATGACTTAAGCACCAAAAAAGTGTTAGCAATGACCTTGAATTTTGTTTTCTGTTCCAATATGTTTTTTTAAAAAAGTTTTGCCTAGTTTGGTACGAGAAAAAAAAAAGACATTTCATAAAACAAACCAAATCATGTAATATCATATTACTGTGATATTAGTTTGAAGATTTAAAGGTTTTAAAAAGCATTCTATTTAGGTGTTGGTTTCATTTCTCAATAAACCCAGCGACTTGGTGGAAATGGATTTTTGTTCCACAGAACATTTTCACACATGGAATTTCTATCCAGCGTTGAATTCGCAATAATGTGAAATAACCCATTAAGAAATAAGAACAGAACACATATTTTGACCTCTCGCCGAGCAGCTGGTTCCACAGAAGCTACTGTTTGACCAAGATGAATATATATAATACTATTATTCGGTTAAATACATAAACAACTCGGCAAATTGGTTCTTGTAGCATATGTACATATGCGTTCTTATAATCTTAGTATCTAAACCATATATCGATCCCCATTATCCACGTTTCATAGACAATAAGCAATCAAAAGATTGGGTTAAAACCATCGTAATTAGACAATATATGCCTACTAAATTTAAAACATAAATCATACAATGCAATTTATCTATTTCTATTTTTTATATAAACATAATCATAAAGCATTTTAAATTTTAAAATAATTCTGCCTAATTAATGCCTGTGATTGAAATCACAGTGTTTATGTGATAAATAATTATCAACAACTGCTGAAAATCTCAGTATTTAATTACGTGCCGTTTACGCCACTAAGCATGTGACGAGAATGGTGGATACTTCTACAGCCATCGAGCCGCCTTGCACCAATCATATAATAATTTCTGCTTCTTCCAACTTTAGCAGCCACAAAAATCTCATTCTTCTACAAAACCAGACCTCTTCTGTCCGAACCTGTGTGCTGCAGTTACATCTCTAAAATGGAGAACTACACCTCGTTTCTTCAATTCTCCTCTCCGACAACATCAGGCAATTCTTCCATGTCACTTACCATTGGCAATAGTTCCCATGGTTTTAGTGACTTGGAAAATACCAAGACAAATGGGTTCTTGGGATTGATGCCTGGAGACGACATGGACGTTCAGACAGGTTTGAGCATGAACAAGATTTCTGAGGACAAAAGCTTTGTTGGGTCTGAAACTGAAGCAAAGTTCAGTAAGAAGAAAAAGGGAGAGAAGAAGGTAAGAAAGCCTAGATATGCTTTCCAAACAAGGAGCCAAGTTGATATACTTGATGATGGGTATAGATGGAGAAAGTATGGCCAAAAGGCAGTGAAGAATAACAAGTTTCCAAGGTCAGTAAGGTTTCTTATATGATATTAACTTACTATCCGTCGATTAAATGGAAAAATCTAATGCCATAAATACCGCGTACAGCACTTGTTGGAAAGAAAGACTTTATCTATACAACACTAGTCGGAGAAGGAAGCTAACTAAAACCTTACAGTCAGAGATTAATTCAATTCTATGTTCTTTTCTAGACTCCATGTCGCTGTGTGATGCCTTAAATATTTACTAGTTCCACATTGCGGAACACAAGTATCATGCCTGCTTGATGTTATTGGAGGGCCGTCAGGCATGATTGGGAAGTTATCCTTAACCCATAGCTGGCTAGTTTCGTCCATTGCTCTCATCAAATTATTAACCCAAATCACCTCTTGGTCTAATAGTTGTCTTCATGATTTATGAACATCTTCCTATTCTTCCATATACATATCTTCTTATATATTCTGGTCAAGATTCAATACCTTAATCGCCATAAGATCGAAGAACGTTAGAGAACTAATAAATCAAAATAGTTGTCTTATCGGCAAGCCAACGGGGAAATATAGTTTATACACAGTATGCGGTTGGATTGGCTGTTTCCTTTTACCAAGCTATTCGTTCCTCAAGTGCAATTCTTTCTGTTTTTTATTTTTTTATTGGTCATAGACATGCATGCGTGCCACATTGATGCTAGACAGATTTTCAGAATTTTTTTTACCTTTTCTTCTCTGAAATATATGATAATAAGTTTGTGGTATGGCTTACCAGTGCCTTCTCTAAGAGTTTGATAAATAATCACGTATGTATGTTAATGCACTTGGTCACTGATTATGTACTGAGGAAGCTTACCGACTTTGGGTCTAATTGTTTACCAATTAGTGGAGCTTGCGAGGTCTCTTTTTCTTTACCCCTTTTGATTGCATTTTCTGTTCTTCATGATATCATCAGTATACCCTAGTCATTATCCCGACACTGTATACCTCGAGTCTCTTTCTCCTCTATTTTCCAGGAGGATAGATCATGTTACAATTATCCATAGGTGTCTCTCGCGTCCACTAAGAGTTAATATGTAGATCAAACATACCCAGAGGAGTTTATATCTCTAATGTTAATTACCAATTGTCAGAAACATTCAAGTGCATAATATGCAGTATACTTGGCATCCACTTGCAGCATGGCAGACTCTGGATTTGTCACATTTGCTTTAAAAGCTCTACTTCCAATTCTTGAATTCTCTTCCCGTGTATTTTAAGAAACAGTGCAAGTGTGTTGCAAAGGAAAATGGAGCTATATATCATCCGACCACTTGCAGTTCTTCAGTGTACTTAAAATCGAGTTTAGTATGGACATTTACTGTGAAAGTTTCCAAATTAGCTGTCATTATCTCGAAACATACTTATTAGGAGATAAGCCATTGAAATCAATCCTGTCTCCTTTTTTAAAGCATTGCTTAAAGAGGAGGGTGGCTGACAGACCTGAAACAACTTGAGAAATACTCGTACGAGACAATATTGGAAACACTTCAAACTTATCCTACTAACCCTACATAGGTATCATTTGTTGGATTACCTTAAACTTCAAAAACTAGGGACCCCATGAAGGAGATGGCTTGACTTTTAAACACACAACACCAGTAGCTTGTACTTCACTGAGTTATTACTAATGACTTTATGATATACTGATCACGTAACTTGTCTGTTTGTATATATATTGCAGAAGCTATTATCGGTGTACTCATCAAGGGTGCAACGTGAAAAAGCAAGTTCAACGTTTAACTAAAGATGAAGGAGTGGTAGTAACAACCTACGAGGGAATGCACTCTCATGCAATTGAGAAGTCCACAGATAACTTCGAGCATATATTGAGCCAGATGCAAATCTACACTGCTTTTTAATTAATCAATTAATTAATTAAAGTAGCTATATTTGTAGGATAAACACGCCGCTGATCAAGTATTTTGTACATTATATACACACATATATATTTGCTTCCGAGCTGAGCCCCACAAAATAAGGTGGGCAATTAAGCCTATCAAGCAGACAAGCACAGAATGCGTGGGGCCTAATACTTTTGAAGTAATTGATTGGCTCTTGCTTTGATCCATGTGAATTGTGAAGCAACTAACAATATCGAATGGTTTGATTTATAATTAATGGATGAAGCAAGTGTGCTAAATGATTAGTTTAGTTTTAAATGAACTATTAATTTATCATTGTTTTTATTTATGATAAATTAAAAAATATTTTTAAAAGTATTATGTGTTTTAAAAAGCAATATGGGAAGAGAACATTGGGTAGCAGTAAAAAAAGTCCTCACATATTTACAAAATAATAAGGATTATATGCCCACATCTAAAAGGTAGGACAAATTTGAGCTGGTTAGGTTTTCTAATTCTGACTTTGCTACTTGCCAAAACAATCATAAATTGACATCTGGTTATATATTTGTGTTAGTTGGAGGCACAATTTCTTGGAATAGTGCTAACCAAACAATCATTACATCTTTCACTATAGAGGTTGAATTTGTTGTACATTAGGAGGCATTGATTTATGCTATATGCCTCTGCAATTTCATTACAGGACCACAAGTAGTCAGTGGTCTTGAGAGGCCGCTCAAATTATATTATGACGATACAGCAGTAGTCCTGTACTCAAATAGCAAAACATATAGACATTAAGTTTGTTGTTGTGAAAGAAAGACTTCATAATGGGTTTTTTAGTATTGAGCTTATAAGAACAAACTCCATGATTGTGGATCTGGTTACTAAGGCATTAATGCCCAAAGTCTTTGATGAGCATGTTACTCATATGGGCGTTGATATATTTGATGTCAGTTGAATTAGTGAGAGTTCATATTATGTTGATCTTTGTGCTTCATACTGTGCTTGATGTCATGACATTAATAGAGTATTCAGTTATTTTTCTATATTCTATGGTTTATTATTTGGTTAAAGTTGGACCAGTTAGAAATAGATTACTTTAGATGTAATTTCTACGCTACACATCCACACTTGATCTACATTATTTGGTTCAGTTGATGCACGAGATCACTGAGGGTTTAGTCGCAAAAATGCCAACGACTACCCCTTTAGTCCTTGTGTCAATAAAGCTAGTGTATGAGATAAGTTTAGATGACTTATCTTCATCTTTGTGCTTTTAAAGATTAGTCATATAGATTTGCATATGATGGTGGTTTTGTTGTGTGAGCATATGGTTATACAATCTATATGCATATATAATTACAAATGCATATGGACATACAGACTTATATGTATTAAAGTAAATAATGGTATATATATCTCTATTATAAAGTTTAAGGACCTAATTAAAGTAATCTAATTCTCTTTGGGAGTCTACATCATCTAATATAAAAGTTTAGGGATTAATATATAAATATATATATAATTCACGAGGTGTAATTAACAAGTTAACAATAGGCCAAATTGGTAATTATACATATTTAATTGGGTATGGTTCCTTATATCCAAATCTATGAACTTGTTAATTACACGTCATTAATCTCAAATGATATTTTTCAGGATCAAGAGAGATAAAGGAAATAATCTCAAATGATATTTATCGAGGGAAACAATTGTTGTCATTTATTCACCGTATTAACATTAAAACTAAAATGTAAAATTTCAATAACTAAACTTAATCACATAAATCGACTTTTCTAATCTAATAGATGATATTTATCTAAATTAATGATAAGGCTACAAAATTAAAGTAAAGATATGACTTATAAACGTTGTTTTATTTCTAACACTTTTTTAACAAAAAGATTTATAACACCAATTATTTGCCTAAGTATTCAAATTTCGCTAAAAGAAATGTTTAATAAATGTTATTATGTGTTGATATTATATATATTTGCTTATTTGAACTTCAAAATAATGCACTTAATCCTAGCTTTAAAATATTTTTAATTGATAATTATAAAATATTTTCCTTTCAAGTGTTCCAACACTTGTTAATTTTTATACGAATTTAGACAAGAAACGAGCAACTTATAAAATATCAGATGAAATATTTATTGGATATAACAAACTACTTACTAAATTTCGATAAACATCAGCTTTAATTTATTCTCTTCTATTTTTAGTACTGAACTTTTGATTGGTGGTTGTGAGAGTTTTCACTAGTTACAATCTTGTAACTTGAACTTTCTAAGAAGATCTCTTATATAATCGTATTGACAACTAGCAATTCCATAATCACTTTAATGGATTACTAATCTCCAAATGTAACTCATCATATCCAAATCATTATATCAAACTTGTTTATAATAAGCTCCTCATAGCCATTTATTAAAAAAGAACTATTACTAGTGTAAACCAGATCATTCGATAAAAACGCACAATGAGTACTTCATCAACATAAACATCTCTTATCTTTATATATAAAGTTGGTCTACTAGCACTTTTTGAAAACTTATTTTTGATAAAAACACTCATTAATCCTCCATACTAAACATTAAGACTTTGATTTAGGCTATATAAAGTCTTATTTAACTTGCACACCTTCTTCTCTAATCGTTTTATTTCATAACATGTTATTCTAAAAACCCATCTTTAACCAAAATATCAATTAGAAAAATACTAATTTGACATTAAATTGTTAGTCGTTTCATTTATAGTAAGCAATTACAAAAAATAGATTTTATTGTGTTAAATCAAGGTATAAGGAAAAAGGTTTTATATCACATATAATTATGTGTAATTTGTTAATTCTTTCTTACATAATCAATTGCAGGATCTTAAAATCTAATAAATCTATTATAATCTAACCACATTTTCACCTTTCGGCACATCAATAAACTCCTTTGGGTTTTGTTGCGTTTTGAGGTCTTTATTTCCTTTTCTTTGTTTTACATCATGCATTTGAGCTTGCAACTTGGCATTGTTCTATTTTCTGATAAATCTCCTTAAAAGTGCTCTCTTTTTTTATGAAGTTGTATCACATGATCGCTAGAACTTAAAGATGTAGAGCTTAATGGGTCGGTTAGATTTGAAGGGTCTAAATCATCATCATTATCTTCTATAAAATGTGTAATAGCATTAGAAACTTCATCACCAACCATGCAAAATTTTGGTCAACCTTATTTCTCATTCTAATTTTTGTCAGAAATCCCTCACTTTTCTATATTTTCAATAGCAGAGTTACAGAGTATAGCAGAGTACAAGAGTATATAGCGATACTCGGAAGGCTATTCTAAGGAATACATGATCTACGGCTATAATAATGCTTGACCCTGTAATTGTGGGATTTTACAATGGGATTCTTTCTATAAATACTCTGATTAGATCTTTCTAAATTAAATTATATAACAGCTCACGCCAACACTCCCCCTCAAGTTGGTGCATAGATATCTCTAATACCCAACTTGTCAAGTGAGATGTAAAAATTTCTGCTGGATACCGCTTTTGTGAGGACATCCGCCAATTGGTCTTCTGACTTGACAAATGGGAACCGAATGATTTTCTCTTCAAGATTTTGTTTAATAAAGTGCCTATCGACCTCCACGTGCTTAGTTCGATCATGTTGGATAGGATTGTGAGAGATGTCAATGGCTGCCTTATTGTCACAAAACAAGTTCATTTCTGTGCTGGGAGCAAAGCCTATCTCAGTTAGCAGTCTTCTCAGCCAAAGCAGTTCGCATACACCCTTAGCCATACCGCGAAATTCTGCTTCGGCACTAGATAGAGCAACAACCTTTTGTTTCTTACTCCTCCATGTAACGAGATTTCCTCCTACAAAGGTGAAGTAGCCTGAAGTAGACTTCCTGTCTAAGATGTTTCCTGCCCAATCTGCATCAGTATATCCATCAACATTCAAATGATTATTTTTCCTAAACATTAGTCCTTTCCCGGGAGAGAACTTTAAATACCGAAGAATTCTAGTTACTGCATTCATATGTGCTTCACTAGGGCGGTGCATGAACTGGCTCACTACGCTTACGGCGTAGGCAATGTCAGGTCGAGTATGAGACAAATAAATAAGCTTGCCGACTATCCTTTGGTACCTCTCCTTGTCAGTGGGTACTTGATCGGCATATATCCCAAGTTGATGATTTTGGACAATAGGAGTGTCTGCTGGTTTACACTCTCACATCCCTACCTCAGATAATAAGTCTAAAACATACTTCCTTTGAGATAAAAATATACCCTGCTTTGATCTAGATACCTCAATTCCCAGGAAGTATTTGAGTCCCCCTAGGTTCTTCATCTCAAACTCAGCTGACAATTGTTTTTGAAGCTTGGAGATTTCTTCTTTGTCATCACCTGTGATGATCATGTCGTCTACGTAAACAATTAGTGCCGTCACTTTTCTTGATTGATGTTTTAGGAAAAGGGTATGATCTGAATTACTCTGCCGAAAGCCATATTTTTTCATGACTGCACTGAATCTGCCGAACCATGCACGAGGTGATTGCTTTAAACCATATAGTGCCTTTTTTAGTTTACATACTACTTTTTCTTCTGAAGTTGCCGAGTACCCAGGAGGAATGTCCATGAAAACTTCTTCTTCTAGATTACCATGGAGGAATGCATTCTTCACGTCAAATTGATGTAGCGGCCAATCTAAGTTTGCTGCAAGAGATAATAAAACTCTAACAGTGTTAAGTTTTGCTACCGGTGAGAACGTTTCTTGATAATCTATACCATATGTCTGTGTGTACCCTTTTGCCACGAGTCTCGCCTTGTACCTATTAATAGATCCATCAGCATTATATTTAATGGAGAAGACCCATTTGCACCCTACTAATTTTTTTCCCTCTGGTAACGAGACCATCTGCCAAGTTTCATTTTTTTCTAAGGCCTCCAGTTCTTCTTTTATTGCTTGACTCCATTGTGGATCACGTAGTGCTTCTTCTACATTTTCAGGAATGTAATCTGAGGATAGTTTATGTACGAAGGCCTTGAGTGGTTCAGACAACCTATGAGTGGACACATAGTTAGCTATAGGATATTTGGATCTTCTATCTTCGACTTCCGGAGAGTATCGGCTTGGTGGTTTGCCACGGTTCTGTCTTACAGGCAACACATATTGCACAGTACTGTTCACGTTATCAGTAAAAGAAGATATGGCAGGGGGACTTACCTCAACGATATTCTCAGGAGAGGGGCCTTCAAGTACTAAAGAGGGGGAACCATCACTGGTTGTTGCATCTGAAGTCGTATCATTGACATGTGCTAATGTTTCGATACCTTCCATATTACATGGTTCATCAGTTTCCATATTACACGGTTCAGCAGTTGGTTCTTCTGCAGTTGGTTCTTCTGCTGGAGAGTGTTCCTCAGTCAACCTTACCTTAGTATTTCCCTCACTAGATTGTTCTGTGACCCCCTCCGAATCTAGATATGTTGTTGCTAGCCAATTCACCTCTTCATTTTGAATCTCCCCCTGAAGAGATGATTTGGTGGCAGGTGATGGATAAAAGGTCTCCATCTCGAGAAAGGTGACATCCATGGTGATGTATGTACGTTTAGTGATGGGGTCAAAACATCTATACCCTTTCTGATGCAGAGCATAGCCCAGGAAAAGACATCGTACTGCACATGGATCTAATTTGGTTCGCTGGTTTTTATGGAGATGAACGAAGGCAACACAGCCAAAGATTCGGGGTGGAAGCATTAGCACAGTGGGTAGAGATGTATGGCTGGAGAGAGCCTGCAAGGGGGTCAGAAATTGTAGGACTTTGGAAGGCATTCTATTAAGCAAATATATGACTGTGGTAACTGCATAATCCTAGTGTCGAAAGGGCACATGTGTTCCAATTAATAATGCCCATGCCATCTCTAAGATATGTCGATTTTTTCTCTCTGCAATGTCGTTTTGTTGAGGAGTTTGGGAACAAGAAGTTTCATGAATGAGACCATGGTGCTGAAAGTAAGTTTGGAATTTTGTATTGACATATTCTCCGCCATTATTGGTACGAAGGGTCTTAATCTTGGCTGAAAATTGCGTTTGAATCACTATATGAAATGATTGAAACACACCAAACACTTCATCTTTCCGTTTAAGTAGATACAACCAAGTCATTTATGTACAATCGTCAACAAATATAACAAACCATTTATTTCTAGATGGAGTAATAACATAAGAGGGTCCCCATACATCTGAATGGATTAAAGAAAAAGGCATGTTTCTTTTTATGTGGCCTACAGGGTAAGGAACTCTATGATATTTGTTGGGACCCGATCTCGAAAGCCGGACCCCAACCGAAAAACGAAACGGAAACGAAGAACAAAAGCGAACAAATCATATCCGAAGTAAAATCGAAGAAACGAATTTACGAATTCAAAGGATCGAAAACAAATCGAATTCGAATCGAACTGAAATCAAAAGCGAAACGAATCGAAACAAATTCCCGACATCCGAAACAAATATCTCAGAAAGACTTTAGGAAGCGTCGCGTTGGAAACCCTAAGACTAAAACCAATCCGAAATCCGTGTACATTTTTTTCTTTCTTATTATTCCTTTCATCTTTATTCCATTTGATATTCATCAAAATCATATAATTTCCCCACTGGAA
>JANKOD010000003.1:6817102-6831291 GCA_026284645.1 Erythroxylum acuminatum
ACTTTTGGGGCCAAATTAAAGAGGCATATAATAACAAGGCGACTAATGGGTGGAAGCAACGTAACAAGAGATCTTTACAAGAGCGATAATGAAAAATAGCGCAAGCTATTAAAAAATTACGAGCAATCATCAGATAAGTGAAAAATATGAATCTTAATGGTGCATCCGATCAAGATATTATGAGTTTCCAAAATTTTTAATTTTTGCAATTTTATATATACTTGGTGGATTGATAACTAACAAATATATATACATTGTAGTTGGATCGTGCAAGGTGTTACTAACACAAGATGTTAATTGCAAAACAGGTTTCAAATATGATCATGTATGGAACATTGTCAAAGATTTTGAAAATTTTAATGATGATGTCATCACATCAAGACAAATTTACTGGAAGCAAATTTCCAGCTATGTGTCATCTGAATCTGATAATCCAACACCTGAATCTTAGGTACCGGTATCTCCAGTGCTCTTCATCCAAAAGGTCTATTAGGGTGAAGAAGGCCAGAGTGAAAAGAAAAATGGAGGAAAAATCTTCTTTTGAGATAAATAATCTTAGAGCTGAAAATCGAGAGTTTATTGAGTTACTGAAAAAACAAAGCGAAGATAGACAAGTAGCGCTTGAAATGACTAAACAGAAGATGGAGATTCAGAGACAAAAGTTGGTTTTGAAGCAACAGAAAGAAAAAAAATTAAAATTATGTCTCAGGAATTGACTCAAATTAGAGATCCTTGTCATCGTGCTTATATTGCAGCTGAACAAGCACAGATTCTGAAACAATCATCGCACCAACCTCATCAACCACAACCACAACCAAACTCTTCAAATAATATTTTTGGCAAATATTTTACTAATATTGGTATAGATGAAACCGATCTATCTAATTATTAAAAATTTCAATTTTGTATTAGTAGTTAATTATATTTTACTTGTATTTTTTTTAATTTAGTTCCACCGCGTGACTATTAACATTCATGTATGTGTGTTTTAATTTAGTTTATCTTTGTTTGTAATTTATTATGTTATTTGACTATTAATATTAGCGTACTTGTGGTTTAGTTATTTGAAGTTTTCTAATGAATATTTTTTAAATTATTTATTTAAAATATTTATTCATAAGTAAATAATTATAAAGTTATAAACATATAATGAAAATACTTATAAACATGAGACTAAACCTTAAAATTATTATAAAGTTATAATTACTTAAATAAACATATAATGAAAATATTGGAATATTGTTTAAATAACAACATAAAGAATGAAGGAATTAAAAAGAATGAATGAATGAAAAAAAAAGAAAAAAGGAAGAAAGAAAAGACTGAGAGAGAAAAAAGAAAAAAAGCTAAAAAAATATAAAAAAAATATGAACAACAATGGAGAACTGTAGCATCTCTCCAAAATGGAGGTGTTTGAATTTCTCCTCCATTTTGGAGATGCGTCGGAGATGGCCTCAAAGTACTTCCATTCTTATTGAAAGATAAGGTGAATGATTGAATTCATTATACTTGAACCAGCACCTCAAGCCCAGCGATTTTTGCCCGAAATTAATGAAATTATTCGAATTGGGCCTTTGTTGAATAAAGTCCAATAATCAAAAAGACTAACTTGGCCCAATTCGGACTATTCGTATATTTAAAATCAACCGGACCGGCCTCTATTTGCTTTCGCTATCAATGTCAATGGCGGGACTAGATTTTCAAGTTTAACTGGCACGGTGTTGGACAAAGCAGCATGAGACTGAGACGTGTACCAAAATTTTATGATTAATGGCTTATAATTTTAGTACGCAGACTAATTGCTCTTGACTAACTCCACGTCTACTAATAATAGATGTGACAACTACTGCTTAGTATGTTGATGTTCCTTAAAAATTGCAAATGTCTTGAGGAAATATTAATTATTTTTAAATTGATTTGTTATAAGTTTACTATTTATGGTTAAGCATATCAGTTAATTAAATTGCACCAATCCAAATTACATCATAATTATAAATAATTCATATTAATAATTATTAAAAAATTTTCTTTCACTTTATTTAGGGATAGAATAGAATTCAACTAAAGAAATATATTTATCAGTCAAACCTAAAACTTGTTAAATACCAATACTCCTGAAAAGTACTCGAAACGTTACAGGGAGGGTATATTCGTTAAGGAAGAGGGGCATAATTGATATTATCAAGAAGAAGTGAAAGGGGCATCCCCCAGCTAGGGTTAAGCTCGAGTGGGACTTTTCTCGTAGTTCCAATTTCATTCCTTGTTCGCCAATCTTGCCAAATATTTCACTGCCTTTTTCTCCATCGTTATGTATTCAGGCACTCTATAGTCTCTAACTGACATAAAGTTCCAAATCTCGTGTTTACAGTTTCTGACTCTTAGCTATGGCTATGGGTCTGGGTAAAATAGCAATCCTCGCCGGTGCAGGTTATCTATTTATTTATTTATTAGTATCTTAGTTAATCTTGGTTATTATTTTCTTCCTTGGTGGATTTAATTGAGTGCGCGTGATTTTTGAGTAGCTAGGAATCGTGAATTGCGTTTGATTTTATTTTGTTGATGTGTTAGGGTTTTTGGGTAAACCCCTAGATTATGAATTGTATGATTCGACCTTTTTTATTAATAGATTTGGTGCTTATATTTTCATGGGTTTCTTGGTTTCTAGTGGCTATGAATGAAACAGAAAAGAGGGACGTTAATGGGTTTGACTTAATGTGATTTTGGCTAAAATAGTCTAATTTAGTGTTATATGATCAGACTGCGGCTATGTTGGTGGTTCTATTAGATGCTAATGCCTTTGGTTTTGCGTTGTGAATAAGACGAGATTGGGTTTAGGAGTAAGGTTATGGGGAATTTACAATTGGGTGTGCCTTTTTAACACTTTCACTCATTTTCTGTGAAAAAGGATCAACCAAGCTCATTCAGATCGTTTAAATGAGTTCTGAAGAGTACCTTACAAAACCAAACAAATTTGCTCTTATGTATACGGATGGTAAACAGAACTTTTTTAATTTTTATGATATGGCGTACATTTTTCATCTAACTACTGACTACAATTTTCTGCCTTTTTGACATTAGGGGCTTAATGTAATGTTGGGTACCATTCAGTGTTATTTTCTGTTTCAGACTTAAATTTGGGGGCTTACTGAAATTTTCCTAGCTGTAACCACATAAATTGTGACTGCAGCACTATGTTTGTTCAATTATGCTGAAATATATAGCCTCTTTCATGCTATTATAATGACTCAGCTATGTGCAATCTGAAACCTTGTTCCAAAAATTATCTGCAGGCACATATAATGCATCACAAAACTGTTACTCTTAACCTACTTTGACTCCTTGTTAGATGCTAATCGGGAATAGTTTTTTTCCTCACTTAATCAGTTTGATCTATTCATTTTAGGTATTATAGGCTCAGTTCTTGCAAGCGAGGGGCGCATGTCAAATGTTTCTGATTTTATATCAGGCACTCTAAAGGTGTATATATATGACTTAATATTATGAATGTATTGATACGTGAAATTTAGCCGCTATTCTGTTATTAGTTCTTTTTGTAGTGTGTTAAACTGCCTACTAATATATTTATTTTGTAACATAGATTGCTTTCAAAACTCTTCAAGGGGGTGATTCTAAATCTACTTCATCAGCTAGGAAGCCACAACATGACTCTATCAAAGATCAGGTTTCCATAACTTATATTTTCTCTAGATGTTCCTTTGCTGAATGAATTTATGCTGAAGTATGGATTATGGCCCACCCAATTGCTTCTGGCAGAAATATAGCCACCCCTTCTCCCTCTCATTACTGTTGAATAGAAAACTAAAAAATGAACAGAAAAGAAAAAACTGAGACTGCCTGTTCAATGAACACATTGTCTTCAATCAGATATTATTCAATTGAATTAAAATGTTGTCACTTTACTTTTTGGATATGTCAAAACTACTTAGTTATCATCAGAACTTATACGGGCTAAGCATCGTGTTGAATTGCTCAATGTTTGTGAATCCACGAAAAACATGGTGTGGATGATCAGAACAATTTATGCTTTGATTTCCAAGCAGCAGTGAAATTATGTCTGGAGAAGTTATTGAAAAGAATATTTCACCTTGAACACTAAAAGGTTCTGATAAATATTTGAGTTTGCTTAGGTTATTCATTAGAATTGCATTTTTAATAGTTTAAGATTGATTTTTTTAATTCTTCTTTTTCTCCTTTCTTCTTGCAAAATATGTAGTTTGATTATGTTGAATTGTATCTGCTTTAACTTCTTTCTATATTTGTTGCAAAGCATGCCTTTATGTTTTGCTAATAAGAATGCCATTTGCTCACTGGTTTAGGCCAACATTTTGTTATAGCTTCTGTATTTTATCTTTTATAGGTTGATATAATAAAGCGGGAGCTTCAAATAATGAGATCCTCTGGGCCAATCACGATTGTATCTGGAAGTGGAAAAGGTTTGAATTTGAACATTATCTTATGCATCGATCGACAGAATCATTTGGTTTGTGATATTATCACTGTAGTTTTTGTGGTTTATTTGGGTTAATTGTATATGCTGTTAACTGTTTCTGTTTGTTTAGATTCTTTTTCCTTAATATTCTTTGATGTGCTTTTAATGTTCAGGTTCTAGCAGATATGTCATAGTTGTTGTTATTGGAGTAGTTGGTTATGGCTATCTCTGGTGGAAGGTAATGCTCTGGTTTTCTTAGATTGATTCTGTTGAATCTGAGTTTAATTTATATCCTATCTGATTGTATTCTTAATGAATGCATTTTTATCTTTATGGTTTTCCTTGATGTTGACTGTATCCTTGTGTATATTCAGGGCTGGAAACTTCCTGACATGATGTTTGCAACAAGGCGTAGCTTGTCTGATGCATGCACTTCTATAGCCCAACAACTTGAGAATGTTTATTCATCAATTCGGGCAAGTTTCTTTTCCCCTAAATTTTGCTATAAGCGCTTGCACCTGGATGAAAACTGTAAATTGCAGAAAGACATGATCAATCTAGTCTTTATGCATGTTACCTTGATTAATTTTAGGAAAGAAAGGGTTAAAAATTGATGACGTCAGTATTTTATGTTGAGGATGCATCATGACTAATACTTGGTTTGGTGTATTTGACATGTTACTTGTGCTATTTTTCACATTTAGATTTCTTAGCCTCTTGTAAATTTTATGTTCAATAGACAACCAGGAGGGAACTGTCTTCAAGCATAGATAACGTTGATGCCAATTTGAATGAGGTTGCACAAGTGACTGCTAATACACAAGGCAGGGTAGGTCTGGTTTACATATTGGATAGGATTGTTTTTTGGGTTGATTCTTCATGCTTATGCAAAGCCTTTAATTTGTTCAGGTTACTGATCTTCTCCAAGAGTCAGAGAGGATTGGTCATGATGTTCGTTATGTCCTTGATGTGGTTGAAACACTGGTAAGATCTCTTTCAGTTGAATATCTGTGATGCCGGTGTAATTTGTGAAAATAACTTTTCTACATGTGAAGTTGATACTTTTTTTAAAAAATGTTTTAGGAACTTAAAATTAGTGAGATCGAAGGAAAACAGGTAATTTTCTTTTACAATCCTACAACATTTGTTTTGTTGATGCTACTTGATGGTCATTAATATTTGCCTTCAATTTTATATTCAGAATCTGACTGTTCAAGGAGTACAGGCATTGTGTGAAGTTGCTGATGAATTGCAGAATAATGCACGTAAAGAGAATATTCAGGCATGTGTACAAAGACCTGATCTTGGATGTTGTCATTCTACACATTTTTATCATTTTAGCTGATTTATTTTCAATTGGTGTATTAATGTGGAAGCGAGCCTAAGTATTTTGTCTATAAATGATATTCTGGTCAACCAAAAAACTATCAGAATCTCAGTACTCCCTCCATTTATTAACCATGTTTCTCAAATTCTGTAGGTTTTGCAATCGAGTTCACAAATTACATTCTCACCTAAGGTATAGTTCTCTTCTAGACTATGGCGTCTGAACAATAGTCATAGCCTTTGCTTAAGATGATGCATATGCACATATAATCTTACATTTCTTATACTGTTCCTTTGGCCTTAACCTTAATCTGCTTTGACTGAGGTGCTTGATATGTTTCACATCTAGTTTGATTGTGATCATCACACTTATTTTCTTTATGTGTATTTAGGTTGCTTCCTTGCCTCCTCCATCACCTGAACCGTCAACATCTAGTGTTTCTAATGGATCTCTAGAGGTTTGTTGATATGCCCTCTTTTGTGGATAGAAGAGGGTTCCATGAAAGCGATTGATATCATTGATCTTCAATCTTTTACCTTAATAGCTTGAACTTCAACTTCTGTTGATTGTTGTTCAGTTATGGCATCTGGTGTTTTAATAATTTGTTTCTATTCCAGACGAGTAATGGCATCTCTGGGGTGGTAGAGGCTTCAAGCAATCCTGGGACTTCCCATGGTTTCCATATTCCTGAAGTAGCAAGTAATGGGTCATCCACTGTGCAGAGACCACCATTTCTTCAGAGGGCACGCAGTGTAACAAATTCTGTACTCCATCGGGTGGGTTCAAACAGACAATATGCCCAGAGATGATATACTTGTCAGCATAATTTTATACAACTTCGGGAGTTCCTTGAAGACTGGTTATACTACCTGAGCCTTGTCAGATGAAGGTTGTGCCAAGGTTGGTACTAAATTTTTGTAGAGACAATCTGAGAAAGGTTTCAAACATGCAAATGTTTGGCATTCCTTGTATGTGTTGCGTTGGTTAAAAAATTATGACCAGTGACAGTAGGGCTTTAGGCGAAGGATGAGATAATAATACATCTTTATATATGTAATGTCAGAAATTTTCAAAGAACTATATTTCTAAGAAAGTTCATGGCCATTATTGTGGCCTCCAATTCTTGGCAATTCGTTTAAATGTCTCTGGTAACCATTCCGGCGCTTCATTCTACTATGTTACTGTAAACTGCCATTTCTGTAGTTTTGAATCCTCAGATTCGATGCATGAAAGGCGTGCGAATTGTGTAGGTATTGACCAGATTTTGTATAATGAGATAAACTGGAGAATATTCCAAAGAATGAGGTTAGATTGAGCAATGCCATCGGTGCTGTAATCTTTCTCGTACTCCTTGTAAAAGCTAAGTGCAATGAATATGAAGCTTTTTTGTTTAATCTTAAAAATATTAATATAAATATAATAAAAATATTTAAATATTATAAGATAATTTTTAAATAACTTATAACAATAAGGGCATTTTAAAAATTGAGGAAAATTACAGAAGAGTTTTGATATTTTTTACTAGAAAGGAAAAAGAACCAAGGCTTGTAATTCAGCCATTTTGTTTGAATCTTGATTGGTCCAATCTATCGTTTCATTAAATTGGGCCTCGGTGGTGGGTTGGTTGGTTGGTTCTTTTCCCGCCAATTCAATTCAGTTCCGGCTCTTGGCGCGCGTAAAAAGAAAAGGAAGAAAAATCCTAATGTCAGAATTTAAAAAAAATAAAAATTATCCATCTAGGCTTCCTTTTCTTTCTCTGGTCTCTCCTCCTCTCCTGCTCAAGAATCAGAAATAGACACAAGAGGCACAAAACTAAAAGGAGCTCTAAAGATGGACATACTTAGACCTCAGTCGAAGCCTCCCTCGAACGATGCCTTCACCACCCTCCCCCTCTACCGGTCCGCCCCGTCTCTCGAAGTCAGACTCGAAGATTTCGAGCTCTACGCCGTCGATCGCCTCCGAGGTCTCCTCTTCCTGCATTTATGTTTCTTGTTTGTTTAATTCTCTAGTCCTTCACGTAGTGCTGTTTTTTGCAGTTCTTAAAGCCATCTCCGATGGATTATCTCGCGGAAAGAAACCTGAAGAAATGAACAAACTGGTGACGATCTTTGATTTTTCTCGATCAGAACTACAATTTCTAGAAATTTCTGAACCCGTAGAATTTTTGAACAGGTATTTGATCTTTGGAAAGCGAACATGAGGCATCCACTGGCATCTGAAGTTCTCAATAAGGATATTATATCGCACTTTGTCCTGCGTTTGGTTTATTGCAGAACGTAAGCTTCTGAGCTTTGTATTTTTTGTTATTTGTTTGACTTTTTCAACTTCGAGATCGATTTTATGTTGCGTGTTCTTTTGGTTCTTTAGTGAGGATCTGAGGAAATGGTTCCTTTCTATGGAGACAGCTTTGTTTCGCTACCGATTTCAGGGGAAGCCTGCTGAAGTTCAGGTGAGACATTCATAGATTGGCTAAATAACTGATGAAGCTTTTTAGAGTCTGTGTCAATCATCATTCTGGATGCAGAGAGCGCTAATGGCTGAGCTTGACCTTCCTTACAAGGCAGTTAGAACTGCAGAGTTCGAGGTTATAAGTTGTACCAATTTCTTCAATGTTCACAGTTGAAATCCTTGATTCAATGCTTGATTGTATAGCTATTGTGATTTGATTATTTTCAGAGTATAAAAGATAAATTGGGTCAGGTTGCACGTTCACTTGGACAGTCTTTACCCACTGGTGAGAACGGATCAACTTTTTGTTTCGTTGTTTTTATTTTGCAATCTTAATAGTGTTTGTTACATGCATAATTCATACCTTACCTGTAACAATCTTATTGTAGACCAATGAAAAATTGAACTCTTTCATTTGGATCAGAAATAAAAACATTGTGTATTAACATTGTTCAAAGACTCTTGATTGGATTTTTTTTCATTTTTCCCTTCTATCGATGTCTTGACTCCTGACTCTAGTGTCATCTTTTCTTTTTTCTTCTCATCCGACAGCTGACGACATATTCTACAAGGTTTGTTTGCCTTTAATTGATTACATATTTCGTTTTAAAAGTTTGATTACAATGTTTATTCTGTTCGTGAATTCAATTATCTTAGCTAATAGTTGCCTGTTGGTTTTATTTAATATGGGAGAATGGTGCTTAAGACATATCCAAAGTTGCATGTGCCGTTTCTGTTTGCCGAAGTGCTTGTTGTCTCCACTCTTGCTGCCTTTTCTGTTATTGCTTCTTTTGAATGGTTGAGGGGTGAGGGGCGAGTCAAGTCTCTTTTTCCTCTATCCCTGCCCTTTTGACGATCTCTTCTGGGGGAGAAAGTTTGTTCTCAAATTAGTCCAAATTCGTACCGTTTCGCCATAAACCGAATATCTCAGAGAAGTCATTTTTCTTTGGGTTGGAAGTATCTGCTGATCCCTTAAACATCAATAATTTTTTGTTAGGGATGTGATTGATATAGACCTAATGTGTGTGTGCCACACCATTTTTCTTTAGTTTTAAGAATTTAACATGCTTCGGTCAAAGGACTTTTGTAGTTTTATGACTTTGAATGTGGTTCTATCCCACATTGGCTACGTTACTATCTTAACACCAGGTACCATTTGAAGAAGTTCCAGAACTGGTAGCTGGTCGCAGAGTTTTTATCCACAAAGGGCATGCTTATGTGGCCAAGAATCAGGCAATATTGACGCTTCCTTTTCAACTTTTTGTTGGGATAGCCAGAAATATGATTAACGTTAGCGTGCTTTAAATTTCAGGTTGTTTCCCTTGTCGCTACGCGTTTTCGCAGTCTACTATCAAAAGCGCTAATTTTAACAAACAGGTTGGTGTTCTTTGGGAAGCTACAAAAGTTATTTTTTTGTTTGTTCAAGGCTAAATTGAATAGAATAATAGTTGTTGCGAGAGTGGAAGTTTTTGTTCAGACCACATTTTGGCTGATATAACACTGAGAATTCCAAACAATTCATATTTGTTGCGAGTTTTCAACTGTTCAAGTTATAAATTGTCAAAAGGATTACTTTGCAGGAAGTGGACGTCTACCATCAGAGAAGATGAGAAGGATCGACTTACACCGGTCAGCATTTAGTACGAATATTGCAATTTAATTGACTTTATTTCGGTTTCGGTTGTGTTACATGACATTTTCTTTATGCGTTTAGATCGTTGAGGCCTTATGTACAAGTTATCTGGGTCCTGACTATTCTCAGGTACTTTCTCATGCCTATTGTCATCCCAGTTACCTTAAGGTTGTTTATTCAAGTTACAAACTTGGTTAATTGCCTCACAGTCGAAAGAGTTCGCTGAAATATCCATTAAAGACATCGACCAAGTAGCGAAGAGCTCATTTCCGCTGTGCATGAGACACCTGTTTGAAAAAGTAAGAGAAGTTGGTGCGTTTCCTTTTGTTTAACTAAGCATGTGGTTATTCTTTCCAGCTTCTTTAGACTCTTGATATAAGGTCTTTCCGTTCCTTAACGAAGTACATATATTTTTCATCATTTCTTTTCACTTGTTTGCTCAATTCAAATGAAATATTGTGCAGCTTAGAGAGGATCATCATTTGAAGCATGGAGGGAGGATGCAATTGGGTCTCTTTTTGAAGGTTGTATATTTGTTTCTTCTTTATTAGGACCAGGAACTGCTTCCCATATTTACTCTTATGGATGCTTAACGAGTATTATGGCTCTACTTCTTGACCAGAGCCTCTCTTTCTCCCCCTTTCTTATTTACGTGACCAAATGCTTGGGTGGTCTAAAACATGACTAAATTAGAGATATTTATGTCCCTGGTACTTAAACCGCTGTGTCTCTGATTGTGTTTAAACCGCTCTGTCTCTGATTGTGTACCTTTTGTTTCCACCACATAATGTGTGGCAATCCAAAAATCAGACGAAGCGCTTCATTATGGCAGTTATTATTATATTACTATCTGTTAAGCATGGAAATTTTAAATTAAAATTTTTTTCTGCATTTCTAGGGTGTAGGGTTGAATCTAGATGATGCACTGACGTTCTGGAAGGCAGAATTCTCCCACAAGGTGAGTACGACAAAATATGGTCCTAGTTCCTGCTTAATACTAGTTTTATTTGTGTCGTAATTGCTTAGATAACAAAAGAAAATCTGAGTTTACTGGTATATGCTCTCTTATTCTGTAATCAGAGCATACATGGCATTATGTAAATGGCTTAGAAAAGAGTATTGAAGATACCTCTTCTACCTTGGTTTGCTCGCAAAATGAGCTTTTCCAATGTTGATACGCACCCAAATCATTGATTTCTCTGCCCTTAAATCTTTTTATCCTAGGTTGGAGCAGAAAGGTTCGACAAAGAATATGCATACAGTATACGCCATAATTATGGAAGAGAGGGGAAGAGAACGGTAAGATGTTGGACTTAATCAACTTAGATATTTATGTATAAATCATCGCTTTAGATTGCTATCTAGAAATGCATCATGGTTTAGATCAGTAACACAAGACACGTGTGGAGCCAAAGGTATCGTCATGTCACATACTTCAAAATCCGTGATGAGCAGTTTCCTTTGAGATTGTTCGGTGCAAGTAGTTCGTTCAGCGGTTGGCAATCTAAATAATTTTGGTTTTTGCAGGATTACACACCTTATTCTTGTCAAAAGATCATCTCATCTACTCCTGGTGTAGGAGATCATCACGGCTGTCCTTATCGACATTTCAGGTTAGTTTCTCAGTAGTGGCGATATTATGAGCATGCAATTGGGTAAAGAAGAATAACGACACACTTGCAAGGCGTTTGTGGTCACAGTTTTTCTTATTACCAACTCGACCAAAGCTGTCATTAGGTTTACAGTTGGGGGTTGGCTTAGAAGGAAACGAATATTGATTACGAGAAAAAATGTTGGCAATTTTCATTTTTTGAGGGGCTGGCAAATGGGTCACCTTGTGCAAATCTCTATTCGGTTGTGGTAACTATGTCAACGTGTCATAGATTTTTAATTGTGTGGTTGAAAAAACACCAATTTTTGTCTTGACTACATATTCCTAAATCCAAGAGCTTATCTTTCGGCGAGACAAACCATGTTTTATTAAGTGTTTTTAAAATCCTTGATGAAGGCAAAATTAGGCTAAATTGATATGTGCTAATCTAATATATTTTTAATGAGCAGCCGCGTGGTCATTGTCATTCATTTAGAAGTTTTTATGACGGATTATTATGATTAATATAAATTAAGTTTTTTTTGACGAAATATATAAATTAAGTTATTTTTATAAATTAACAAATAACCTTTATAATATTAATGGTTCCTATCCATTTCTATATTTTTATTAAGTCGATTCAGTGGTAGCATGTCTCTTGAATTGCGGTAGTTCGAAGGCATTGCCTTCTCTACCTGGATGTGATATTTTGACCATCTAGGGACAAGTGATCGACCTTTGGCTTTCCTGTTGGCAGCGAGGAAAACTTGAGGGCCGCACTTTTTAGAACGGGGGTCAGTGGTAGCGCGGTAGAGGATGTAATGGAGAAAACGCGAAATAGGCATTATCAGGTTCAGCAACTCAGCAATTTGCTGTTTGATTTTTCTTTCCAGTGTGACCTGTTTATTTCTACTATAGCCATTTAAGTGAATAACATGGAAACGCGCAGTTGGCATGCACACTGACATTTGAAGCTATTCATGGCTCAACATACGATGTTGGAGTTAACCATCCTAACCAGTACTTCACTGACAGCCAAAAGATCCTGAAGGCCAAGGTAAACGCCTAGATATGACTTGCGTATCTTGATTTAATTTTTAACCTCTGAATTTTTCTAAAGTACTAAGGCCCGAGGAGAACTTCAACGTGATCGAGATTCCATTAAAAGATGGAGCCAGAATTTTCTGTCCATTTTATCCTGTCCTTATTCTGTCCCATAAATCTCAGCCATCTATTTATGCGAGACTTACGCCGGATCTACATAAATAGATGACTGAGATTTATGGGACAGAGTAGGGACATGATAAAATGGACAGAGAATCCCGTCCTTAAAAGATGAGGCCATGAATTTATAAGCTTGAAGATGAATAAATGGCCCCTGGTTGACTGAAAGCCTTAGCATATTTCTTGTAATGGATTCTCACCATTATGCATTTCTCTCCGCTCTACAGTATGAACTTGCTTAGTCCCCATTCCCAGTTCCTGCAAGAAAGCGTTCCAATTTATTTGTAGTTAGTTACCACCGCAATAAAAATGTGACTAGACAATTTAAAGATACTAACTTTCAAGTGCGTCTAGATAATTAATAACATTGTGTGGAGAATTTGATCCATGAACATTGAGCTCCAAAATCAAATATTTAGCTGCGTAAACAATACAGTGAGTTTAAAAATCTCATATTTAGCTGTATAAACAAGCATAACGTGTTTTTCACCATTTGCGCCTTGCAGGGTCATTCCTCGCCGTGAGAAGCTTTAGGAGATTAGGAAAGGGGATTCCTGGTTTCAGGTTTGTGACTTTAAAAGTATTTTCTCCTCAACAAATTTTTAATAAGTTTTGTAGTTGAATGTTATAAGGAGCACAAATGCTTAATTACTCAAGAGACGTGTTAATACTAGCTGATTTACATGAATGTGATCTACAACTTCCACCACAGCAATCTTAAGCGTTTTGAAACTCTTCGTTCTCTCAGGTAAAAGATGGAAGTTTTCAACTAGTGGATAGTGCTAAAGCTTCTTCATTTTTCTCGTTACTATATTGAGACAGCCCATTATTTCATCTCACTCAGTAGTTGAGTTTGCTTGGCCTTTAAAGGATAATTAGTAATAGCTGAGTTGATATTTAGGGTGTCAACATTGAAGAACCCGCCGTTTGGCTTATCGACAGCACATAAAAGGTTGACCCTTCAATTTGGTAGGTTGCAGGAAATTGTCCTAACACTTGGTTCGTAGCTAGAGTTTGGTCAAGAGAAGAGGTGGTATGAAATATCTATCAGTGTGCTCTGATTCGCCAAAACTGTATTGGTGTGTGCCCGTACGCTAAGAGAAACATTGAAAGAGCTTCTTACGTAATGTGGATCATCAGCATTTGTAAATTCCAGGTTTTAGTTTCAATCTTCTCTTTTCACATAAAAATTAATTACAGTACGAACTATAGGTCATGTAAGAATTAAGATGTAACTGTTTCGATTGTAGGTAGGCCGTTCTATTAAAGCACCCACTGGTTTTTCTCTTTATTGTCTGTTCATGCACACACTTGGTTTACTCTGACGCACTCTAGGCACTTCTATCATCACCGGTGAAGTATCTCTTTGGGTCCTGGACAACGCCTGATGGATAGAAAAATTCTGCTTTCTTACCCTACAGCACTGGGGTAACATCCTGTCCGTTCTATGTGAAAGATCGTACGTGCGAGCATTTATCGAGATCTGTCTATTAACCGGAAAGACGAAACGTTCATT
>JANKOD010000003.1:6871119-6883827 GCA_026284645.1 Erythroxylum acuminatum
ATCATTTCAAATTCAAGAATTCCTTTTCTTTGCACATGAATAAATCACCACCAATTCCTCATTTAATTTCATTTAATAATTCTAACTTCCAAAAAAGTCCGGGGTCCAACAATTAATGTCTCTTAATTGTTAGTATAAACGAGTATCATGAATTTCTTTGTAAATTGGTTGATATATTGGTCGATCAACGCTATACAATGATTGAACAATTTACTTTAAAAGGCAAAATTTTCATACATTATGAGTTTGTATATGTATTAGTCAATGCATTAATCGACTAGTATGACCCTTTGGTCTTACCAATGTGTTAGATTAATCGACCATTATTATTTTTACTAGCCATCATAATGACTTATTTTTGTTTCTAACAACTAATTTGGATTATTTTAGATATAAACAGACCATATATGAGTTTTGAGAAGTATCTTGGCATATTAGAGAGTTTTTAAAAGGCTTAAAAGGCTAGGGAGTACATGCATGAATTATATAACATATATTAAGCTTTTGTTTATTGGTATGAGCAAGAAAACGAGTTCTTTTTTATACTTGTTTTCATTTGAAAATTTAATTGGGGTATATTTTGTGAGTTTTCTTTTGACTTTAAACAAGATTTGTGAATGGTTATTTTTCACACGTGCAAAATAAGATGAATGTAAGAATTCCTCCTTACTCTTGCCAAAGAAGACGTTGTATAGAGGGTTGCTCTTTGCCTATTAAAGGAAGAAGATAGTGAATTCTCAATTGAAAATTGTAGAGTAGATGTAGGCTGATGATTGTTTAGTCAAATCATTATAAATCAAATTTATCTTTCTTTTTCTACTTTCTTTTATCATTGTTATATTTATTTTATAATTATTTTATATGAAGTTATTATAGTCATTCATTAGACTAAGCAATTTATTACATTTGTTTTCAAATAAGTAAAAAAGTAAACACACACAATTTACTCCCTTCTTGTTGCTCTTCACCTATTGAAATTTGAAGATGGTGAATTCTAATGTGAAACTTAGAGAGCGGATATAGGTAAGTGAATATTTGGCTAAACCATTATAAATCAATTATGCCTTTCTTTTACTATTGTTGTGTCTATTTTATGATTGCTTTATATGAAATTTCCATAATCATTTATCAAAGCAAGCAATTAAATTATTAATGTTTAAATAGGACAAAAAGTAAGCACACACAATTCACCTTACTCTTGTATGTCATTCAAGAAACCAATATACTCATTATTGCGTATACGAGACTTCCAACTACACTATAATAGAGAACTTTCCTCATTTATTTTGTTCCATGTAGTATTATTGGATAAAACTTTTGTTTGACATCTTCACCTTTAGTAATAGTATAATCAATTAGCTTGCAAGCTTATACACATAGTTATTTAATAGCTTTATAAAAGTATGTCGCTTGTGAAAGAGAAAATTACCTCTTTGAAGATCTTTGAAGTCTAGGAACATACGTAGCTTAACCTCTGCCTTTCATTTTAAACTCGAATGAAAACTAATTTTTAATTTGATTCATAAATTTGCAGTCATTCTAAGCAATCACAATATCATTTACATATAAAGATAAAATATCAAATTTATATTTATATTTTAAAATATACATAGACATCTTCACCATTCATATGAAAACCATACACAATAACTGCATTATGAAAATGAATATATAACTATCTTGAGGACTATTTCAGGCTCTAAATTAATTCTAACAATTAATACGCTTTATACCATTTGCCTGTCTTAATGAAACATGTATGTTGTTAGTTGTTACTACAAAAGCTCGAACAGTGAAGCAGTTAATTTCATATTTAACTTTGAACTATAAATTAATGGTTCTCCCTGGGTATACTATTCGCTTTTTATATTGATGTCCTTGTCTTATTAAATAGGGAGAAATGGTAATTAAGACACCCGAAAAAGCTACAATGACTAATTAAGTCCAATTATTTCCCGCAACGTCTAAATAAATTTTGATTGATAGCCTCGCATGTAAATAGGCATCTAGTACGATACATAAATTAACATAATAAGTTTTTTTTTGAAGTTAAAATTAACAGAATGAGTTTATTCTCAATCATTATGCTTAAATAAATTGTTTTGCTCATTTTCAATTTCAAAAGTAAAAAACTATAATCATATAAAAGCAGGGGTGGATCCAGAAATTTTTTTAAATGGGGGCAAAATTTTAATAGGAAAATTTTTTATTTTTAATGGGGGCAAAAATTTAATAGAGCACAATTTTATTTTTTTTGTAGGGGCAAAACTTAAAATGATAATTTTTTTGCATGAAATTTGTTGGAGGCTGTGGAGGCAAGTGCCCCCACTGTAGCTCCGTCCCTGTATAAAAATACAATGTAATTGAGCCTGATATGGTATATTTTTAATTATCAATTATGTCTTCTATATGTGTTCATTATTTAGACACGAAAGAATTAGGCTGCCCCAAGGTGGCTTTCAATGAAACAAATTCTTTAGCTTAATGTTTATTATTTTAAAGAAATAAAACGAAAAAATAAAAAAACAAATATTGAAATTAGAATTATATATCATTACCTGCAAACGTATGAGAAAATTGTTTGAAATTTAACTTTTAAGGAAAACGATAGAACGATTTAAATACGGGGTGATCTCTAACTTGTGAGAGAGCTTTGCTTATGATTTTGTGAAGTGAAAGAGGCTAATTATATCCCCACGCATTTCACAGAACCCCAGTTACGTAAGAGTTACGAATTTAAGGATCCAGTCAGCTTCAGTTGTATGTACCTATCAAAGCTCAAGGTTGGTCAGTCCAAGCAGAATTTCTTTCGAAATTTTCCTTTTACATGGGCATGTGAATTTCTTCTCTACCTTTCAAGTTAACCAACGGTGACTCCTGTATGAACTCTTGGCTGGAAATTCTTTTTCATCTTTTGGCAAGTATTGGAAAAACTCGTGTTCTAACATCGTTTTCACTAGGATTTAAGTTCCTCCACATGTTTTAATAAAAGTAATGGTAAAAAATATAAATAAGCTCTTATCATTTTTTAGTTTTTGATGCATAAACCCTAAACATTTTAATGTTAACGCATTCAACTTTTCTATTATTAAATATGCACAAAAATTTATTTATCTGCTTTCTAAAATTTTTCTTTTAATGCCAATATCATCGTTATATGAAACTTCATGAAGTCATTATTAATTTCTGAAGAGATATTAACTTTAACAATATGAAAACACTAAAAGTTTCTTTGACTTTTTGCAAAAATCTTATAAAGGAATCTGCTCTTTAGTTTTTCTTCTTATCTTGAAGTAATTCATTCTCGTGATTCTGATACATATGTTTAGTGCTGATTTTGCTGGATGGATTAGGTGAGCTCTATGTAATTGACTCTAACTCCTAGCTTGGAGGGTATGAAAGGTCTTGGTGGACTTATTTGTGGAAGGTTTTGAGGGCATGAAGACTAAGAAATAAAGCAATCCTGGACATTTCAAGGTAAGTTTCATTATCTAATTAGCATGTACTTTTGGCAGATCAGTAGCAGAAGTTCATTGTTGTCTTTAGTGGACAACCACATGCTTCTATCATCCTCATAGTATTCTTGTCATGTCGTGTCACACATGACCTGTAGTCTCCTGAAATCTTCATATAATTATTAAATGCTAACAATTTCTCAACGATGAAATTGACATTTGAACGACAGGTTACAGAAGCCGTATAAATGCCCGAATGACATGAACGCCATTATCGAACAAAGAAAACAATGGCAGATTATAGGCTACAGTGTAGTCATCATTGGATGCAGACACAAAACACCAGATTTACCTATTGAACAAGTTTATTTTGCATTCGTATAAATATTTTATTTAGGATATTTTGTTATTAATTGTAAGAGACATAAATCTTACCTATAACTTATTCATAAATTGGAACAAGTCATGTAAAATATGAAATTAAGATATACATTTCATGTACAAAATTATCGAGACCACTTGATATGTGTAAAGTCCCATTCTAATACGAGTCATGTAAAACAAATTAGGCTATTTTCTAATATAATTAAATGACGACTCAACAAAATATTCCATTAATTTATAAATTTTTAACATGAAGTTATTATTAGTATTTCTATTGAATTCGTTGCGTTTTATTAATCTGAAATTTCATACTTTTGATTAATTGTTAGTCTATTTCAACACTTTAATCTATTTATTATGAGACTATTCTAACCAATAAAAAATTGATCTAATGGTTGAGAGGTCCAAGTTATTGAAATCCTAACCTTTGTTTGAAAATCTTTTGTAAATTAATTTAAAATTTCAATATTACCAAAAAATAAAAATGATGCTATTATTTAAATATCTATCTTTGCCTATATGCAGCGTTGCTACATTTAACCCGTGACTATGTCAATAAGATCATCCTGAACAGACTCTACAGAGACCCTTTAACCTACAAATGACTCAACAATACAAGTAAAACATGTCTGATCTTTTAGGAGTAATATTCGTTTTTAACTGAGCTTGAAATCTCCTGCGGAAAGGGTTATGTTCGGACTATTGGTAATTAAATCTTTTCTCAAACATAAGCAATCTAAACTGAAGTGGTTAGGTATGCCTAGCATGGCATGACGTTATGAAATGGTTGATATTAAAGTTTAACTGTAGTTTGATCCCTGATTAATTGATTCCAATTCAAAGGGGATAGCTACTTATAGTAGAAGTCAAAACTCAAATTAATCTCTCCATTTAAAGACTCTGACCTTGTGGAATAAGGAAGTCCAGATTTTTGGACAATTTTGAAAACATGGCTTCTCATTGAACCTTTTAGTTTTGCTCAAGAACTTTACAAGTTAGCTAAAAATGAGAAAATTATTAACAAATTTAAGTAACACAGAACTTACATCAAATGATTAAATAAGAAAATGAATTTGATCATATGTACAACTCTTGAAATAAATAAAAATCACTCTTCCATTTTTAAATATAATTTTCTTTAAGTAAATGATATTAAACTTAAAAATATGTTTTTTATGCAAAACTCTTGAAATAAATAAAATTCAATTTTATGTTTTTAAATATAACTTACTATAAGTAACTAATAATTCAAAAATATATATTTTTAAGTGTTGAAAACTTTACATCTCACTATCATTCTCTTAGATGTATGCGCGCACGCATACACACATGTATTTATTCTAATTTTTTATATATTTAAAAAAAAAGATACCATGAGATATTTTCCAACCTAAATTAGGTTCATGCTTTGATATTGATACTTGGCCCATACGAGGCATATTAGCTCAGATAGAAACAAAGCGGGAGTCAGGCAGCTCAATCTGCTTTTTCGCGAGAACAAAAGTCAAGGTCAAAACAAGAATACATTATTCAAGGGCATTGTGGTCAAGTCTCAAGACTATGCTCCGGCATAAAGGATTAGAGGGTTATTATCGTCAAAGCAAACCAAAACAAACGAAAGTTTCACCTTCTTAAGGTTAGGTCACATGATTGCCCGAACCCGAAAAATGGTCTAGTTTGATTACCTGACGCATTTTACTTTACATGTCGACACGTGGCAAGTTCTCTTCGAATTTATTCCATCCAATGACCATCTCATTTGCCGCATTTTCAAGGTTCCTCTCGTTCGTGTATTCTGGAACTTATATCCACCGTCCGATCCTCCAGCAACTTGCATCATCAACGTCCCAGAGCGCTTTTGATTTCGAGACTAACCCGACACCATGGAGTAGCAAATTTAAGCTTTTTGTTTAGAGGGACTTGTCATAGTTAAGTGTCCTATGCGAAAAATAGGGGGAGAGAGGAAATTAAAAGAAAAAAGATCAAATTTTTATTGGCTTTAAACAGTGGTTGAGAAAGATTCTGATCGATTTCATAGCGTAAGCATACACTATAGATAGGAGGAGGAGAGTGGAGGTGGCGGTGGAGGAGAGAGAGAGGGTATAAATAAAAGGGCTTGTTTTGAAGCTACAAAGTGTGCAAAACCGAGAGAGGCTTTTTGATCAGTGAAGATTTGTTGGGGTTTGCAAAAGAATTTTGCTTTTTAAGAAAATGGGAAGAGGTAGGGTTGAGTTGAAGAGGATTGAGAACAAGATTAACAGGCAAGTGACCTTTGCAAAGAGAAGAAATGGACTTTTGAAGAAAGCCTACGAGCTTTCTGTTCTTTGCGATGCCGAGGTTGCTCTCATCATCTTCTCCAATAGAGGAAAGCTGTACGAGTTTTGCAGTAGTTCAAGGTATCACCAAAACAACCAAACCTTGTACCCCAATACACAAAAAATGCCTCCCCTTTTCCTTTCTCCAATTTCTCTTAGCGATATTCTCTCTCTCTTCTTCTTCTTCTTCTTCTTTTTCTTTTCTTTCTCTTTTCTTGTTCTGAAATCTGACTGACCCTTAGATTATAAGAACTTAAAGATTTGATCTTTGTTGTTTCTACTGTCAGTTTTGAGTACCCACAAAGAAAAAACTTATAAAACAAAATGAAACCTAGAAGAATATATATATATAGAGAGAAAGAGATACAAAAGTGGTTTTTAACTCTGTCAAGGTTTGCTGTTTCGGTGAATGTCTCGGTGTTTATAGCAGGTTGAGTGTGTTAGTGTTGGTTTTGATGTTAGATCTGCAACTAAAGACCCTAATTGAAGGTAGTTCTCACACTGTTTTATTGGACTCTAAAATTTCTGCCTTGTTTTTGTTCCCAATATATCTTCCTTTTATCTACTTTTCCTTTTCTACTAAATACCTGAATTTTCCATTTTTGTGTCCATTTTTTCGTGTTGAAAAAGTGATCGATCTGATCGAGGGCTTTTAGACATTTGAGCTGATGCAGCTCCTAGCACATTTGGAGTCTTCTCCTTAACTAATCCAGCAAAAGAACTCGCCTTGAGAGCCTGGTTTTGATTCTTTTTGAAGCAAAATCTTTAGCTTTTATACCATTTCTCTTTCTTTTCTTTTCCTTTTCATTCTTCTCTCATTTTCGTCAGGTTTTGAACGCAACTACTTTTACAGGAATCATGAACTTGCTCTTCCTCTAGTATTGGCCATTTGTTTCTTGTTAAATTGTAGTCACCCTTTAAAAAGTCACTGTCTTTCTAAGACCCCTACTAATTGATTCACTAAATAGGTTCTTTTCAAGTTTATTGAAGAATACTGCAATCGTGAATATCTTTAATTTCCTTCCCTCTTAACATCTAAAATCTCATGTCTTCTTTAGGGTTTTCTGTCGTGTTATCTAAGTCACTCTATACCCTTGACTTCTATGTTATAAAATTGTCAATTAAGCTCGGACAGAAGATCAGAGTTGGTTCAAGTCTCAATTTTTTTCCAAACCCAAAAGAAAGAAGGGTTTCTCTTAGTTATTACCGAAACAATTATGGCGAATGAGACTGCAATTTTTTCTTCTCAGGTAAGTCCTTTATGACTTCCAATCGTCTATTGGATCGATCTCTCTCTCTCACACAGAGACATACAATACATGCGGAAAAAAGGGTTGTGTTTCAATCACTGAACTGGATGGGATGGTAGACATTTTAGGGTTTTGTTCATTCCAAGAAGTTAGGGTTTCCTCTCTCCGTCTCTCTCTATGGTTTGAAACAGTGTTGTTTCATTCAGATCTGACTTGAAGTTGATCACAATAGATTTTGAAGTTTTTAAGTGTGACTTTTACAGTGTGTTTAGCAGCGATCGACCCTAATATCCGTAAGACATAAGTCCTCTTCATGGATAATCATAACACGGATTAATTTAAACAAATAACTATTACTATAATTTCCTTAACTTGTTCGAGCTTCCTCGTATAGATCTTGGCGTTAACTAAAAGAACAGGTATTTCCCACCACAAGATTATATTCCTTGACATGCATAAGCATTTGATTGTGCTTTTTCAAGGTTTATTATTTTCCATACAAAATTTTTCAATGTACTAAAATGCAGCTAACCTTAATTAGCTCGACTATTGTTGTTACATCCCTTGAAATCGAGAAGATTATGTCACAACTTAAAGCGCATTTACTTGGGGACAATGCAGTCGTGATAAACCCCTATATATCTTTATTAAAAAATTCGTACCATATGATATGTTTAAATTATTAGATTTTGGTTCAGTTGTGATGGGCGGGCAATGTGTGGTTAGAATTATATGGAAGTGCTAATTAATTCTAAATTATGTATAATCTTGCTCGTAATTCCTTTACCGTGCACAAGTTTATATTTGTGAAGATTGCCTAATGTTTTTACCTTTGTGCTTCATTTGAAGTAACTATACTAACCAACAGCTGTTTTTCTCTATTTTTAAGTAGCATGCTCAAAACTCTTGAGAGGTACCAAAAATGCAACTATGGAGCACCTGAGACAAATGTGTCAGCAAGGGAGGCACTGGTAGATTCATCCTATTTCCTATTACTTTTTCTAATTGAACTTTCAAATGATAATCCATATCTAGTAAAACCATTTTACATATAAATGATGATTCGAACTATTTAAACACTGGTCATCAAAATTGATGCGCCATATATGATATTGATATTGTGAATATATATGTGTTCGTTCTTTCTTAATCAAAGTTATAAACTGGGTCCATAACCACAATTTTGGTGTAATGGTTTTGAAGGTTGTTATAACTGTAATTAGGCTATTCTAATTTGTTATGATTGTAATAGTGGTCACATTGAACACAAATTTTTTTTTATCACTTGAAATTCGATAAAGCACACCTAGTTGACTATTTTGAACCTTCCTCGTCTAAATAGTCCTGGCAAATGAAATATGAATGATCTGAATCATGTCAACATTATTGCTAACGTACATAACATTATTCTCAACGTAACGTGATTATAGATGATAAACTTCAACAGTTTCCTTAAGTTCTCACAAATTGTAAAAGAGTTTCAACCAGGATCTAATAACTACGAAATCCCCCTCCACCATTGATTCTTATGGTCTGATGGCGGTTGAAGGGTTTTTATCTAACTATATCTAAATCTAATACAGTTGAATATGATGACCAACTGAATGAAGATAACCAGAGTAAGATGCATTCCAAATCATGGATTTTGTTAATTGATCAGGGTGTTGAAAACGCAACTACCATACTATGTGGCACTTACAAAGTTTTAGGTATCCGGGTTTTAGTAAATGTTTTTTATGTGAATGTAGCAGGAGTTAAGTAGCCAGCAGGAATATCTGAAGCTTAAAGCACGATATGAAGCCCTCCAAAGATCACAAAGGTAAACTATAATCCTTTCAATTATGATTTTGAAATCATGATCTTCTCCAAATAAGAGTCCTTATTTAATGAAGAAACGAATAGTGCTAATATGAGTACTACTTCTAGGAATCTCTTGGGAGAAGATCTTGGCCCTCTAAGCAGCAAGGAGCTTGAGTCACTTGAAAGACAGCTTGATTCTTCCTTGAAGCAGATTAGATCAACACGGGTACCACCTCAAAACCATTAACATCTGATGAGATTCTTCAGATGATACTATCAGTGATTTGATAATGGCCCGGAAAAGATAAACTTGATATCACATCTTTGTACAGTAGAATGAAATTCCTCGAGGAACATGAGCATACATAGAAAACATTCTTAGCTATTTATATTGCTAATGCAAACTCTTTACTACTTATCGTGAAATATTTGACAAGCAAAGCTCGAAAGAAATATTCCATCAGATTAACAGCGAACATCTTAGTTCCATTATTTTTTTTTTTTGTTGCAGACACAATACATGCTGGATCAGCTTACTGATCTTCAACGTAAGGTAATGGTGATATCTTCATAGTTTTTACCTCTTTTCATTGAATCCTCGCCAAAAGTTTATATACATTCTCATATAAGCAGGAGCACTTGCTGAACGAAGCAAATAAAACCTTGAAACAAAGGGTAAGTTACGGTTCTAACTTTGACTGGAAAAATTAATTTATTGGCTACTGAAATAGCTTTTTCATGGTTATAGCAAGAGCATGACAGTTTCTTGTTTTGGCAGTTGATGGAAGGATACCAGCTAAGTTCACTCCAGTTGAATCCAAGCGCAGAAGACGTAGGTTATGGCCGCCCACCAGTTCAACCTCAGGCAGATGGTTTCTTCCATCCACTGGAGTGTGAACCCACATTACATATTGGGTATGCATAATAATCTGTGAATGCTTTTTTCCAAATGAAAACTTGAGGCCATCGTAGATCTTTGGTTGGAAACATGATCTAAGTATATTATATTAATGTGATTGATTGCAGGTATCAGCCTGCTGATCAAATAGCAGTAGTCACAGCTGGCCCAAGTGTGAATAATTACATGACCGGATGGTTACCATGACCATAAGCAAGACTGCATGCAAGCTTTCTCAGAACTAATCACCAAACTTGTCTCTTGCATGCCAATGCCATTCCAGGATATGGAACTATATATTTATATGCTGTAGCAGATTATGTGTTATTTATTATTTAGAACATGGGACTACTCATATGTCTTTGTGTGTATGTATTCCAGCACTGCTCTTCTTCTTTCAGGTGCTGTTGTGTTTGGAGAATAATTGTCATTGCATCTGATGTTAAACCATTTGAAGGCTTTTGTAACTAAAACAGTTCTCATGATATCACATCAGCCCAGCAAGACTCAGATTCCAGCTGTCTGTCTTCTATCTAAGCCTGCGTCTGAACCGCCGCCCGTGTAGAAGTAAATGGGCCTCACCTAAACGTCCTTCTTCGTCTTAAACTCCAGACACCAAAGCCACTATTTCTTTGCTTGGCCCAATTACTAACTTGGAACACATTTTTTTTTGCCGACAGAATTCAACGACCCAATCCATAGAAATAAGTTAAATTTTTGTAATTTCACTTTTAAAGTTAAACAAAAACAAAAACAAAAACAATAATAATAATAATAACAACATTTAGTAAAAATTCTGCTCAGATAAAAAGTTTGGAGAAGTTTAATAGTACGTAATCTTACATCTAATTAATAAAGAGATTGTTTTCAAATAACCTACATGAATAAATGAAAATAAAAAAAATAGTAACTAATAACTAATAAATAAAAGGATATTTAAAAAACCAAATTTAAATAAAAATAAATAGATAAACATAATAATAAAATAATAATAATAACAACAAAATACAATAAAAATAACTAATATATAAATAATAATGAAAATATAAATAAAATAATACTAATAATAATAGAAATACTACTGTTAATAATAATAATCATACTACCATTAATGCTCATAAATAATAATAATAATAACAACATTAATAATAATAATAAAGATAAGCATAATAATAAAAAACAACAACAATTAATAGACAAGAGTTAAAAATATAAGAAAATTATCATGTTCTTTTTACGAGGGATTCTTTACCTGAATTTTAACACGTCAAAATTTTCTATTATAGTTCATGTTCTCAGTTAGTTCCAACATTGTCATATCTTTTTTTATCACTTCCCCTTAATTTTTCTTAGATCTCTTTATTTTTTTCTTACAACCTCTAAGTACAATCCTTTCATATCTTTTTACTGAAATGTCCAGCTGTTTTTTATTAACACATCAAAATTACCTAAATCTTGTTTCTCTTAATTTATTTATGATATTAGTTATTTTTAATTTGTCTCTTATTATCACATTTTTTTACCTTATTTCTTTTAATAAGGTCATAGTAACATCCTTATTAATGTTATTATTTTATTAGCTTATAACTATTAACTTGTTTAATAAACTATTACTCTGTCTTGTAAAATATGACTGATGTAATTGCTAAGCGGCAAAATTTACGATCTCCGTATATCGTATTTCTTATTACATTTAATTATAGTATTAAAAACAGTTCAATTTAATTATTGAGGAATAATCGTCGGATAACTCTGAAACTGTCGGCAAACCGACGAGTTTCCTCTGAGTGTTGTCTCGGTTTTTGATAAACGAGCAGCGAGATATTTTTGAGTTAAAAGGAGGAATTTAGGTAGTGATTATGATAGATCCAGTACGAACACTGAGAGAGAGAAATGATTGAAAGCAACCCGACATGACTAATGAGTAATGACCATTGTCGTTCTGAGATAAACACTATCCATCCATCCTTAGCAGCTTAGACTTCGTTTCCCTCTCTTGTCCAGTCGGACTCAGAAGAGGCCCAAAGGAAAAGGAGGCGCAGCTCTCTCTCCCTCTGCTTTCTATTTTTAGTACTCTAGTTAGTCATGGCAGTTGAGGCATTCCCTAGCTAGTAATAAATATTTAACTACATCCAGGTGTCCTTCTTACTGCAGAATGCAATCAACCTCCAACTATAACTTTTCCCAACTCAGTAATTTATATTAAAATAAAATTATACCTACTTCTAAAATCTATAAAATATCGTCCGGAATTATACTTGAATTTTGTATTAAGTAAATATTTTAATTATTTAAGATAAATAAAATAAATAATAAAAATACTATTTAATATTTTGAAGAGACTCTGTCTTCGTTTGTCAATAAAATACATTTATTTGAGTAATAGGGATTTAGGGGCGTTTAGTTTGAGGGTTTGAGAATTAAGCAATAGAATAATTGTAAAAAATAATGTTTGCTTTGAAATTTTCAATTACAAGGGAATAAATTGATTCCATTAAATCTGGGAATCTACTAAACCCTCCAAAGGGAGTGGGTATCAAGTTTTCATTCCAATCTAGTGGTTACTATTTATACCCCTCCCCCACATAAGCAATTTTTATTCTTAA
>JANKOD010000003.1:6930217-6952072 GCA_026284645.1 Erythroxylum acuminatum
TCAAAGTTTGATATTTTGGTTACCATATACAATTCTCATGATGAAGCTTGAGACATAAATGCATTGATCACCTGTTGTGTTGCTGAAAAAAGAGAAGCTAAAGAACACAACTCATATAGCCTTAATAGCAACTAAGGGGAAGACAAAGGTAAAGCCCTATAAATTAAAAGGTAAGAAACCCAAATTTCCTCCATATATAGATGTTGGTCAACCTAGTGTTGCTAAAGGTCTTGTGAATATTGTAAAGAGTACGAATTTGAGGTGTTTATTCTGTAAGATGAAGACATATAAGAAATTGGAATGCCGAAAATATAAAATCTAAAAAAAGTCAAAAGTTATTAGGTAACCCATTGGCTTGTATGATTCATAAGTCTAATCTTGCTATAACTACATTAAGTTCGTGGTGGCTAGATAGTAGATCTTCTAATCATGTTGTTTTCATAAAGCAAGGATTCATGTAAAAGAGAAAGATGAATAGGGAGTAGGAAAAATTGATAGTGACAAAAACAAAGAAGTTGATGTAATTTTTATAGGGGATGTTTGCTTGAACCTTGATATAGGGTTCAAGCTTGTATTTTACACTTTTTATATACCATCTTCTATATAGAATTTGATTTATATATTTGTTTTGAATAAAAAAGATATAGTTTTGCAATTGCAAATTTTGTTGTGAAATTATCTTTCAATGCAAAACATATTAGTATTGTCTTTTTATCATATGACTTATATAAAATGTGTCTTAACCCTAATAAGATATATACTTCTTCATATATCTCAACTTTAGATTATGTTAATATGGAAATATGTGATCACTATTGCCGGGGTACATTGACCAAAATAAATAAAAAGAGTTCAACTCATACACACAGATATATGTGAACCTTATACAGTTGCATTGTACAATTCATGATATTTTTTGACATTTAGTTGATGACTATTCTTGTTATGTATATGTGTTCTTACATTTAAAAAAAAAGTCTGAAGTTATTGAAAAATTTAAGATCTTTAAGATTAAAGTTAAAAACTAATTGAGAAGGTCAATTAAGATTGTCAGATCTGATTGTAAAAGTGAATATTATGACAAACATCATATTTGAGGACAAAAAAAAGGTCCATTTATCAAATATATAAGATCATGTGGAATAGTGACTCAGTTCAGTCAGATAGGTAGTCTTGAGCAAAACAGTGTAGCTGAAAGGCATAATCGTATCTTAAAAGACATGATAGCTAGGGTCAATGTAAAGCAGGACTAATTTACTGATTACTTTTATAGTGAAACCATAAAGACTGCCTTATATATACTTAATAGAGTCCAAAACAAATTAATTTTTAAAAAGCCTTTTGAAATATGAAAGGGGTGAAAGTTTATCCTCACTTATCTTCCTTTTATTTTGTTAGATATCCCCACCACTCGAGGGGATATATATTTCACTATAGAGACAAAAGATCTAGAATATTAGAATTACAAATAGATAAATTTTTAGAGCGTAATGTCTACGATGAGAGTGGTTCATCTGATGTTGATGATGGTGGTCATTATATAAGGGAAGATACTACAGTTATTTCAGATCCATTAGTCATATAACCAGAACTAGTGGACAAAGTCCCAGTATCATACCAATACAGTGACAGAAATTTATTCATGTACTAATTGAGGTTCCTAAATTACAAGAGCATACTGAACAAATTCTTCACTTCCTTTGGTATTTTTGCTCATCGTGACACAGCCAACTGGTATCTCTCCAGCCTCATCATCAGGCAGCCTGCAATATGTCTGCATTATAGTTTCATCAAACATGATGTTCAGGGGTATATTAAAACTCAAGTTGTTGCCTTCCAATTCAATTTGAAGATTCCAATTTCTTTAGGAAATTTTTCATTTTGGCTTATATACCGAAAACAATGTTACGTAAAAAGCAGCAATCTTGACCCAAATTAACTTAACTAGACAGTTTGCTCAGAGAGTGTGTAGTTATCCATCCTTTTCAATTGTCCCCACAGTCGTTTCCTTATTATTTAAGGAACTGGAAAATAATTAGTGAAAGCTGGTCGTAACTACTGCAATAGTTAGCATCATCACCGTGGCATATCAATGGTAGATACAGATAATCAGTAATTTGTAATCAAAGTGTGCCTTCCATAACGCAATCTCACCAAGGAGTGTTCTTGGGCGGAGATCGGCCTGTGTGAGGATCAACAAAACTGGGAAGGATACATCCTACTCAATTCTCTTTGCAATGCCATGTTCTTTACATTGGCCCCTAAGAATGAGAGTTATGCAGCTACGATCAGTCAGAGCCTGAGTTTGAGCTTGCTGAGATTGAACTTCTAACTATTTGGCTCTTAACCATTTGCAAACTAATTGGTAGAAGATTGGTGCAAAAGTAACAATTCTTGCGTGATTAGTGCATTCAGAAATGGTCTTAATGTCAAATCACGACTTTGCGCTTGTTCTTGAATGTGGCATAACAAATACAGTGATATCATGGGTATGCAAAAACGGAATCAGGTCAAATGCGCAGCGCTGTCCCACCAATTCAGGTCTAGCCTTGAAGAGAGTGGAGCAAAGGTTAGCCACTAGATTTCGAAGAAATAACATTACACCTTTGGACATCCTTGTCGTGCCTGATCAGAATGTAAGTCCATATAGCTCTGTCTGCATAACACACACTCAGAGACGAATCTATTGCTTGCACTTTTAGCTGCCAATACATGGCATCTGAACAGGTGTTTCACTTGGTACAATGGCCGGGCTTCCAAACCCTTCACTTGTAATTTCAGGACAAAAACCAGTACAAACTACGGAACTTTTTTGTGATCATCTGCTCTGTAATTTCAAGACAAAACGTGCACAGGAAGATGATCGTAATTTCAAAAGATGACGACTATGTCAACTAACATGGAGCAACTAAGGTTCAAATTCTAGTAGTCTTAGTACTTTCCAAGCTGCCGAATTAAAATCTGCACGATTTTATTGTCCATAGGTAATTTCACTTGTCATAATCAACTTACATCTGCTGCCTCCACTTGCTTCTTAATTTGTGATTCATGAGCTGTAGGGTTAGCACCAGAATAAACACCACCTCTACCCATTATTCCAAGTGCTATAATACCAAATTCAGCCGCATTTGCGAGAATTACAACCACTAGATGTGCTTTCTCAGGCTTAGCATAACTTCTCAGTCACTGCCTCAAGAAATGCTACATTGTCAGTGCCCAATCCACTGTCTTGGAGTACGAAATCCAACAAGCGCACTTCATGCACTGGGACCATAACAGCTTCAGAAGATATGTTCATCGTACTCCAAATAAGGAAGAGTTGGTTTCCACGGCGAACAATGTCAATGCAGAGTTGAAGGGGGGAATATGGAACCGTATTTTAGAGGGAGAAAAAGTGGAAAAAGAATTTGGTGGTCATGTTGTGTGGCATTGCATGGAGTTGGAAAATTGATTAATTAGCAGAAAGTTACGAGCTTGTTGGATCCGATTATGGCAGAGGTTGGACCATCATCCAACTATCTTGGATGGCTTCCTAGTTGGGTTCAATTGGGTGATACTTTTGGCATGTCTGTAAATGGGTTTACATTACATTTGACATTCTAGAATTGGCCCACAAGGAAACCTGAAGAAACAACTGCTTGACAGGCAGCATATCAGATGATGGTGGTATGATTATTTATGGGAGTCGGCCTTTCTTAGATCCCCAACCTTGGCCAGGAAAGAAAAGAAGGAGAATATATGATGATGATCATGATAAGCCATGATGCAGCAGCACCATATATATCAAAAGCTTCTCTTCCCTAGACAAAGATGAAATGATTATCCACCGCGTACCATTCCATTCCTCTTGGTTTTGACAAACCTAATCATCATGAAACCAAAACCCCTTCCCTCCTACCCTTTCCTTAAACTTTAGACTCTATCCGTTATCATTACTTTCTACTTTCCTTTTACCAAAACCCCACATATTAATTACTACTTAATTATCTTATTTGATTGAAAGGAACGTAACGGAGGAGCTTCTAAAAGTTACCGTAAACAAAACAAATGGTAAATTTCATTAACTTAAGAACCAATTTACCGTATAATGATGAGATGAAAATGATTTGGGAACACTAAAAGTTAGTCCGAGGTTGAAGCAACAATAATGTTACTGTTGCAATGCATGAGATCAAAGGCTGTGGTGTGTGCAGTATGGTGGTTGTTCACATCTCATTCGCAGCAATGCAAAACTTTGGGATTGGGTTTCTGCCTGCCCATGACAGTTTACCTGTAACTGCAATCAAACCGATCATTTGGTAGCTAGGAGTTATGGAAGGTTGTGTTAAGTACGTAATTAAATAGACTTATGAACCGCAGTTTTGTCATTTAACTTCAGATATTGCTTTGTTAGAAGTGCACCATACATGTTCATGTTAATGTCGCCTATTGATACTAATCCACTCTACCACGCTACGTAGGATCGGGATTTGGAAGGCTAACCTCTGCATCATCATTGCCCCAAACTAATATGTTTGTCCTTTTGGACATAGAATAGGACGCAGATGATTGATCATTGTATGTCACCACACGGCCGGCCAATGTTGGTGGCGTACCCACTACCCAGCTCTGTTCTTTGGAGCTCCGCTCATATTCTCCCTCGATTTTGTTGTTAATGCCACTAGTTGGGCAGTTCGTAAATAAGACAAATACACTAAATCACAGTCGTTAGAATCGAAATGTTTTGTTTTGTCCATTGCTATCACAAACTTGATCGACGAAACATACGCATCTCATTCTTTGGGGAAAAAAGAAAAGGCAGAGGGTGGAGGAGGATGTAATTATAGCCACTCATTGAAGGGCACAAAAGGACATTCGAGTGAAAAGAACATGGAGGAGGCACTTCCGTAATTCTAACAAAACCATCATAAACCGGGGAAAAGTAGGGGGACAATCATGTCGTCTGCTTGGAACGATGACTGAGAAACAAATGACCTGGAGAGCTGTTCAGATTAAATCACGGCCGTTCGTTCTTCAATGATGGCCTAGTACCATAAAGAACAAAAAGGGTCAGCTGGTCCAAAAAAGCCTTTGGGTTGGGTCTAGTCTTCTTGACCAAAATAAGCCTGCGTTCACACACACACACGTGGAACGCTGGTCTTTTTTATAATATTCAAATTTCTTAAAAACATTTATTGAAAATAAAGGTTGATTATTAAAAATTATGAATTTCATATAATATAAGTTAATATAATGTGATTAATAGTTTAATTAAATAGACTAATCATTTTTTAAATACAAATAAAAGTTGGAAAATGAAAATGTAGAATCTAGAAGAAAGCTAACTTGACAACATACAAATTGGGGGCACTTTATGATGTTATTTTCACGTAACTTTCTCTTCGTTTTTGGCGACCGCTACTTTGTTGAAACAACAAATTCAATTTATATTCGTCGGAAAGGACAGATTAGAGTTACAAGGACAAAGTTGCGTGCGGGAGGGAATAATTGCATTGCATTAAACGTTAATGAAAAATGACGTGGCAGAGCACCAGTGGGCGGGTGCACGGAGAGAGGGTGGGGAGGCCCACGAGAGACAAAGACTCTCAGGTAAATTACATACTATTAAGAGAGGAGAGAATGCTTTTAACTCATTTTACCCCTCCTCTCTCTCTGTCTCTTTTGGGTGTGCTCTTCTGGTCGGAGATTGGCCGGGGCTTGGCGGAGATAGAGGCGGCATCGGCGGCCTCAGGCGGAGGCTGGCACTTTTTGGGGCATGGAAGAGCTGGCCTTGCTCAGACAGCTTATTGGTCAGCTTCAAGACCTCTTCAACCTCTACGCTTCTTCTTCTTCTTCTTCTTCTTCTTCTTCTTCTTACATCATTCACCAACCTTATATTGAGCTCCACCAACAATACCGACCCAACAGCAGGTGTCTCTTTCTCTCTATATATGTAGTGTTGGATCTCTTTTTACGTGTTTTGGCTATGTAAATTTATGCATTTTCACCTCATTTTCTATTGGGGGATTCCTCTTTCCGGCAGTCTCTCCTGTTACTTGTGTTGTGAATTCGGTGATTTCATCTAATTGTGTCTTTCATTTCGGTAAGTTCGGTGACTTGAAGAAGACTGTTTGTGTGTGTGCGTGTGTGTGTTTTTTTTTAATTTCTTTCTATTGCTGTCTTGTTTGACTTGCCAATGTTGTTATTGTACGTCGGATTGGATATCTTGTTTCTGCTTGGACAATTTACTATGATTCCATTCGTGGGCATAACTGCTTTTTTTCCAGCGTACTTTTCCTCTGCTTTTTATCTGTTTTATGTGATAAATGTTTGTCTAGAGCTGCTTTACTGTGTCTCTGCTTAATTTGTGATTTTGTTATGGAGTTTGTTCCTTACAGCGTTTCAGCTTTGGTCAGTATTTGATATGTTACCGTTTGCCTGGATGTTATTTTTGGTAGTTATTATCGATTTATTTCTTCTACTTCGCTGTTCTGGTTTTGACATTGATTCACTTTTGTTGTTTTTTCTCCTTTACAAGAAAGCTTGTTTCTTTATAGCTTGCGAAGTGCTTTCATTCTGTAGTGGTCAACCAAAACTTTTTGACCGTTTGGCCTCCATGACTGATCAATTAGATTCCCTTGAATGATTAGCATATGAAATGAACTAGGATGTTGGGTTTGAGGTTTATTTCCTTAATTGAATTGATGGGTAAAACGAGTGTTGATGCATGGTGTAAAGGCTTGTTTACTGGCGAGTCCTTAGATTGTATTTAGTTTTTTTAATCAAAAAAAGGGGAAAAGCAGAGGTTAAGGGAGTAGCCTAGTGGTTGGCATGGTTGCAAAACCTCACCTGGTCGGGATGGGATTTTTGAAAGGGAGGGTTATTTGCTAATGCATAACTCAATTTACACCCGGAAGAACTAAAAAAGAGATGGAGAGGTGGGAAATCATTTGAATAGGATAAACAATTTTTGAAGAAAAAAGGTTAGAATCTGAAACAAACTGTATAGGTGGGATCAGGTGCATGGAGAAAAGATGAAGACAAATCATCTGTTAGTTAGTTACGGAAAAAGAAGGCTGAGGGATCATACGACTATGGACTATGATGTGACTGCAATCTAAGCTCTGGACCAAGAGAGATAGTTAATAATAGGGTATGATGTTATTAGTTCAGTTCTTCTGTTAATGTAGCAGGCTGATAAGGAGATGATTGGAGATTATCTCTGGGACAAATTGAGATGGCTGCACTAAGTTGATTAATCTGAATCTGGTAAAGGCTTTTGTGTATGCAGGTGCTTTGAACTTTTTAGGCATTTTTATATAGATTCGTGAAGCTAACCAATTGCTTTTCCAGAATTGCAGAATTGAAAATATAATAGCACTAATCCATTTCTGTGGCTAGCCATAGTGGATTGATGCAGGTTTGACAGTTGTAATGAGTAAAATAAGTTATTTAAGACTAATATAAGTTTTATACCCACTACTTCCATTTTAATTTTGGATATTATGCAAATATCAAACTCTTGCCCGAGGTGCTTGCTCTGTACAGTTGTAATGAGTAATAAAAATGCTGTATCTGCTTCTGCACCCTATTTATAGAATATAAATATATAGCTTTTTTTTTCACAGATGGTCCGTCCTTAATATTGATGATAGCCCTGCAGATGACTACTGTGATCTTCTAATGGCTGCTGGAAAATCTGGAAGTTTCAGGATGATGGAAACTTGCAAGCCTCCACCCTCCAAGAAATGTAGAAAGGAGCGTAACCGAGGAAAAATTACTGGCACCAGTGAGGTCCTGGATCAAGAAATATGGAAGGAATTTCCAGAAGACCTTTTTGAAGCTGTCATTGCCAGACTTCCTATCACTACATTTTTTCGTTTCCGTGTTGTTTGCCGAAAATGGAATTCCTTGCTGAACTCTCAGAGTTTCTCTCAACATTGTTCAGAAGTTATACATATCAATCCCTGGTTTTACACCATCACTCATGAAAATGTGAACTCAGGAGCCATGTACGACCCTTCCACAAAAAAATGGCATCACCCCGTAATTTCTTCTCTGCCAAATAAGGTGATCGTCTTGCCGGTTGCTTCAGCAGGGGGTCTAGTTTGCTTTCTTGACATCGGTCACCGGAACTTCTATATCTGCAACCCTCTGACTCAATCTTTTAAAGAGTTACCGGCCAGGTCAGTTGAAGTATGGTCTCGCATTGCTGTGGGAATGACCCTTAATGGGATCTCAACTAGTGAGGGTTACAACATCTTATGGCTCGGGTGTGATGGGGAGTATGAAGTTTATGACTCCTTGCAGAACTCCTGGACTAGGCCAGGAAACATGCCCTCTCATATTAAGTTGCCGCTATCATTGAACTTCCGGTCACAAGCAGTTTCTGTTGACAGCACTCTATATTTCATGCGTTCAGATCCTGAAGGAATTGTGTCGTACAACATGGTATTAGGGGTTTGGAAGCAGTATATAATACCAGCCCCACTTCATATTAGTGACCACACCCTTGCGGAGTGCGGTGGCCGGATCATGCTTGTGGGGTTGCTTACAAAGAATGCAGCTACCTGCGTGTGCATATGGGAACTGCAAAAAATGACTCTCTTGTGGAAGGAGGTTGACAGAATGCCAAATGTATGGTGCTTGGAATTTTATGGGAAGCACGTAAGAATGACTTGCTTGGGCAACAAAGGTTTGCTCATGCTATCATTGAGATCAAGACAGATGAACCGCCTTGTTACCTACAATGTGATGAATAGGGAGTGGCTCAAGGTTCCTGGTTGCTTGGTGCCGCGAGGGAGAAAGCGACAATGGATTGCATGTGGAACTGCTTTCTACCCATGCCCTACAGCCATCGCTTGATTTGTCGGTCATTTGTTTGTTCGTTGAGGCAGGCAGGCAGCATTGGCTTGGGAGTGAACATGATCTTCTGGTATTGGTGGTGGATGTTACTCATATCTTCTGTTATTGGTGGTGGATTTTACTCTTGCTGTTAATTAGTCTCCACACTCCAACTCCATTTGGGGTTGATGATTGTTGGTTTCTGATTTTGTACAAACATGTCAAAAAATAACATTGAACTGGGAAAAGACTACGCTTGAAATGTAGTAGACTATTAGCTGTATTCCGCCCAACTGCGTATATACATTTTGCAAAGCAAAGTAGGTCACACGATTGATATTAGTATGTTGGGAGAGGTTGTTACAGTGCCAACTTTAGGATTGGGACTGCAGGAAACCTATGAGCATCCCTTCCCACACTACGTAAATATGCCATTCAATTTCAGCTGGAAGGACGATGGATTCAAGTGATCTCTTGGAAACATGTATTTTGGAAATATGGATTGGTATGTGTTTTATCAACGGCAGCCAAGGGTTACCTTGTAATAGTTAAGAACTGGTCAATTTTTCAACCTAGTAAACTACTTTCACATGATGATCCTGATGGCTAATAGGCCATTCCAAGAAATGGACTCAGGCCAATCTCTCAGGAACTGAATCCATATACAACAGATGAACATTGCCAAAAAAGTGATTTAAGCAGTGATGGGAAAGGACAATTTTATTCAAAAACTGGGTTCTTTCAGAACAACAGTGAACACAGATCTATTAAAAGTATTTCTTTTTCATCTTTTCTACACAATAACACAGGACAAACATCCCCCGTGTGCACTCTTCTCTTAAGCCATGCCACCGCTTGTTGCTGTCCTGATTATCTGGAACAGAGCTGTCACAAACAATATATTAGACATACTACGCCACCACCCAAAAAAAATTTAAGAATTAAAAACTTTAAATCTATCTCAGGTAACTACTTTCCAATATCATATATTGTTATTCTAGACAAAGCAAAACTACAAGAACATAATGATGACTTCTAAATTTGCACATGTAAATCATGAATTTGATTGAAAAACAAAGCTTTTAAAAAGATATTAGCTTTCATTAATTTTTACATTCAGTCCTCCAAATTTTCCATTTCTAAACTCAAATTTAGAACACAACTCTTTTTCTAATCTTTAGATCTAATCCTTCAACAGCTAATTCCTAGAGTTAAACAAAAACATATTATAAACCAGAATTCATAAACAAATTAAGTCTAAGACAGACTAACGAAAATATCCCATTCTTTCTCTACTGGCCTTAAAATTCGAGGATCAAGGCCTAGAAGACACGGAATTCAGCAATAAAAGGAATGAGGATAAACAGAAAGAACTTACAAGAACCAATGACAACAAAAACGAAGAAACCAAGCAGCACAGGGCCGACAGGATAGTCCTTTCCCTTCTTAGTGGTGGTGTCGGGAACAGCTCCTCTCTTCATTATGTTCTTCTCGAACTTCTCCACCTTCCTATCAGCAAGTCGCCTTGACGTTGTCTAAAACCGCCCAATATAAAAAATCAGTTCGAATAAAAACCAAAATAACAACATTATAGGCATGAATTAACTGGTCAAATCCCATAATTATCTGACCCATAAAGAAACGGAAGTGCTCGGATCAGATCAGATCTGATCTGAAAAGATAAGAGCAAGCAAAAATACCATAGTTACGGGGGAGATCTGGTGGCCGGAGAAACTTGAAGCGCAGAAAGTAGAACGAGAAAATTACGGGCGATCTCTCTCCGAAGACGTCTCTCTGGAAAGCTCTCTTATCTCTTTCTCTCTCTCCCCCGCGATTGTTTATAATTCGATCTGCGTTTATTCTTGTTAAAGTCGCTCCTTTTCCTTATTTATATAGGTAAGGAAGGTTTCACTAGTGGATTACCGAGGCGTTTACGTCGCATTCTTCGATCTCATTGGACCACGTCACGAATGTGTATACGTGGCTCTCTTTTACTGGATTTATGTTTGCGCGTAGTTAAACGAGCTTGGTGGCTCGCCTTAGCAATGCCAGTGGGCGCACCCTAGACTGCTAGGCTGGGGCTAATTGGGTAAAAGAATAAAATTAATATTCTTCCCAGAATTTCTTTTTCCGAGTCACAAAAATAATTTTTTTAAAAATATAAAAAAAGGTTGCATAAATTATAATAATATATAATATCGAGGATCATATAAAATATTTTAATAGAGAAGATTAATTAATAAAGAATTAATTTAATAATAATAATAAATTGTCGGCTTACTTATGTTCATGTTCAACCAATCTACCAAAATCCATTCGACTCCTTGACTTGACCATTTCTCTGACGCAGAAGAAGCTGTCACGTCGTTGAAGTTCGCTACACTGACCCAAACCACCAAATGAAATCGACATTGTTCTTGAACCAGTCGTCCGCGTTCCAATCTTCCGCATCCCTGATCCCAATTAGGTATGGACTTTTTAAGAAAATTTAGAAGATTAAGCCCACTTCATTCCATTCCTGCATACTTCTTCACAGCACCAATCTGTTCCAGCAATTGTATACTATGTTCATTATCATAGGTTGGTAAAGATTACCAAAAGCAAGCTGGATCTGGAGGAAATCCCCAAAGACTGAATTTCAGGACTTCGTTTGGGACATTAAAAGCTGTCAATTCTTAATTTTACTTGAGACAACCCGCCCAAATCTCTTCGTTGGAGGGTGACAGTGACAGTGACAGTGATAGTCATCATAAAGCCAATCTTCTAAATCATTTGATTCAATTTTTACAAAGCCATGGCTGTTCTTGCATATTCAACACAACGGAACATTCAAGTGGCAGGTGGCAGATAGCTTATAGAAGAAAATAAACAAAGATTAAAAACCAGTGATAATTAATCCTGAAAAAGTATTTCGTACATGAGAACACTTGACTGTATGGATGAAACACCTAAAACCTTACAACATGATTCAAGCAGAAATTGTAATCACCTCGTTATCTCGCACTAATATCAGTTACCAATCAGAGTAAAGAAAGGTAATTTGTCTGAAAATTACGAACAACATGTCATATCAGCAGTCTAATAATCCCCAGGGGAAAATTGAGGTGGTGAAATAATGTTGAAAAGAAGAAGCAAAGCTTGTGACTAAAAAAATATATATTACTCGCCCGAGTTTTGAAGGCCTTTACTGTTTGTAATTTGTCCTTGAAAGTTGAAACAGCTTCAGCTGTGTAGACTGTAGTCAGGATTATAATGAAACTTCCCCCCATTTCCAACCCAAAACTGCTGCCAATCATTCTGACTCAAGTGTGTTGAATCAGTTTCAGATCAATACACTAAGTTGAAGGATTAACTCATGTAAAACCGACAAAACAAATCTCAACTAGCTATCCTTTCTACTGAGTTCAATATCCTCCTTTGATTTTGTGGTTTCTTCTGCAGATTTTACTTCATTAGCTTCAAGATTATCTTTCTCATTGTCCCTACATTTTTCAGATTCTGTTACTCTCTCATCGACATTTTCAAGGTCATCCACTACCTTTTCTTCTTTCGAATTCGACTCACCCTCCATTGTCTCCTCTTCCTTCACGTCTATGATTACATGAAGAAGATCTGATGGAATGGCTGCCGGGTCCAGCTCCCAGCAACCTTTTGGAGCATTTGGACCTTCTTCACCTGTAAGCAAGTATGATGGAACATGATGTGAAAAACGAAACATCTCTTCCCTCGGAATCCTCCGTACTTCCCTGGAATCCAAATGCTGGTGAAACACTGTCTTGAAGCCAGCAACTTTTATGAGGGGTATAACAGTTACACCATGTTCTTCACTATAGTCTTCAACTACTTCCACCATGTCATACTTGTGTATCACCTCATCAGTTGTCAGCTCATTCCAATCAGGAGACCAGTTTCGATAGAGAGCCCAAACATCCCCCTTCCTGGGGTATATGCGAATTACACCCCGTGTGCCTTTTGTCCATCTAACCTTGTGCGAAAAAGAGTTAAATAAGCTATAAATCTCATATCTGCCTACTCTGAAGTCACCACAACTTTTGGGGAAGCCAGAACCGACCCAGTTTAGTGGGCCCAGCTCATTGTTTCCTTTTGAAGTAAGCCAACTAATCTTCATCTTGAATGGATTCAAAGAAATTATACTATGAATCATGCCATAATACCGGGGCATCCCATCATTATCATCGTATGCAGCCCATATCTGGTTTCCGTCGAAACATGTCTCTGTTCGGTCCTTATCAAAATCATAAAAATCCGGATCTGGAACATTTATAATCATTGATTCCCGTGGTTCTGCATCTACTTTAGTATCAGAAGTGCCAGAAGAAGACTTGTTGCCATCAAATCCATTGCCTGTCTTCATTGGCTGATCAAAATCACTTTGATTAGGCAGAAGAGAGTTTGTCGACGATTTTTGCACTCCATCATTCGTTTTCTTTTTCACCATATACTCTTTGGTTGTTGAGTTAATTGCACTAGCCAAGTCCCACTCCTTTAGCTTCTCACGGATTCCTTTCTTAGCCTTCTCCACCAGCACTGTTTGAATTCCAAATTGTGACAAATCCCTTGAGCCATATGGCCTGGTGATTCCATTCACCCTAACTGAACCAAAATTATCCAGTTTAATTCCAGGTCCACTAGATGTGCCAACCCCTCCAGATCCCGTACCCATTTGATATGCAACATCACTCCTGTAGCTCCTCACATCAATGTCTTCCATGCCTCTTCTTCTCTTTGCGGAATTAGACTGCCCACTAGAAGATACACCACCATCTCTTTTGGAGGATTGATTCTTCCAGTTGAGAACCTCCTCTCTTGTTGTTGCAGTATGAGTAGCAGTTGTCGCATTGCCTGTTCCAGAGAACAGACCCCATTGGAAATTGGACTGATTAAGTGAATCTTGACCATTGAAACCCCCCGCACCCAATGTTGAAGAGGCTGAACCATTTCTTCCTGAATTCAATGAGTTTTCACTAGAAGTTTGATGACCCCTATTCTGCTGCTGACATGAGAAACTCCAAGGTGATGGTTTTGCATTACTTGAATATGGTGGGGTTGTTTCAACAGCTAAAAAAGGTTCATGACAATTGGGACAGAGGAGATTATGATTAAGATATACCCTTAGGTATTCATATTGCATCTTGCATCTATGGCAAACAGTCCAAAATGTACTTGGCTTTGACTTGTGAGATGAAACTGGAGTAGTAGAATGAGTACTGCGAGGAGTACTCTTATGTGTCTTCACATTTTGTTTAGGGACATTGTAGAAAACATTGGACCCAGGTGCTGCCGATGGACCTCCGGCTGGAGTTGAAGCCTTCTGAAACATTTTAGCATCTGTAGTCTTCTGAAACATTTTAGTGTTCCTCTTTTGATCATAGGCTAATCTCTTCGTCTTATCAGACAATAAGCTCCATGCCTCTGAGATAAGCTTAAACGCACCATCAGCTCCTACAGACTTGTTTTTATCGGGGTGAAGCATCAAAACTAACTTCCTATACTGTTTCCGCACGGTCTCATCATCAGCCCGTGGATTTACACCTAGTATCCCGTACCAATCAGCTTCTCCATTTACCTTGTTTTCAGCAGACAGATACACATCAAAGGTCGCTATCATTTGAGTAATTCCTTCAAGCCCAGGAAACAAATTCTGGGCCTTCAAAGCAAATTTCTTAGCCCCTGCTAAGTCCTTGGCAGTGAACTTCTTCTCAGCAATCTCTTTTGCCCTGAAGGCCTCATCTTTATTACATTCCATTTCCCTCTACTAAATTATTCTCCTCTTTTTATAGTTCCTTCTTCTTAATTGTCCAGGATCTTTATGCCAGGACGGCAGTTTAAAAAGGCTATTCAATACTGCACCTCAACGTCTTCTCATGCTTCAGAACATGAGCTATCATCAAAGGTCATACATTATCTACACCAAAAAAAAAAGTTAGAGAAACAACCCAACACTGACAATGGCAGAAGTATAAAATGACCAAACCAAAGAGACGTGCAAACACCAATAAAAACTCCACAATAGAGAATATGGATATATAAAAGTAAACAGAAGTGACAGAAACAAGCCATCAAGTGTGTGAAACCCATCATGTTTTTCACTCCCACTCGGAAAGGCTTTTCAAGTCCTCTATTTAAGACCGAACCAATATCAAATCTGTAACAAAAATACTTGAAAAAGAAACCAAACATAAAAGCACATCACTACTGTCGTTTCAGTGAACCTCCTACATTACTATAAGGCAACCAATAGACGAAATCTTGAGCACTGACTCCTCCAACAAAACACAAGTACACACCCGACAGTCAACTAAAAACCGAAATTCAGTACTAAATCGGGTTTGACTTACGTCAAGAAAGGGACAGAAACACCTGAAATTGACCGATCGAAGACCCATAAATTTTTAAGACAAGGGAATTGGAATCAAGTCCAAAAACCGTCGAGCGGAGTGCGAAAATGAATCAAATAAAGTATAACCCAGAGTCGGGGGAGAGTATAAATACCTAATTATATGGTGTGTGGAAGCTTATTGGAGCATTGAATCGGAGAGACACCATGGACAAACCTCCATCACCGGGTTTTTTTTTCTTTTTATGCCCCTGCTTTCTTCCGCAAATCCGAAAAAAACCCCAAATTTCAGGACCTTTGGTAAAAACTCTCAATAACCCTGATAGGCCTTGGCTTAATAATAAACAACCAAACTGGGGCATGGGCATTTTATTGTCTTGAAAACATTTTTTGACCAGCCTTAACCCAACCTCACTTTCTTTATTTATTGAGAATTCCTAACTATGGTTACTTTTTAGCTCTATTAATGGGTTGGGACTATTGAAAATAAATATTGTGATGAATTTAATATTTTAAATATTAAATATCATTATTGCTGAATTAATATACATTTTAAACTACCTTTTACCTATATCATTAAGCCAAATATACATTTTTAACTACCTTTTACCTAATATTATTAAACTAACATGTCTTGTGTTAAAATAAATATGATATATGATAATATATTAAATTTATTGCAAAATACCTAGAGCCTCTAATAATTATAGACATTTCATAAACAAAATCATACCCTATAAATTAAATAACAATATTATTTCATTACAAAATTTTGATATTTTAGTTATAATTTTAGTCATTATTTTGAAATTTAGTTTTAACTTCAATTTTAAATATTTAATATATAAATTATATCAAATATAATTCGATATTAGTCTTATTGTTAATTTAGATGACATAATTGAATTATTTAATTGATTTTTTATATTCACGTGATTTTAATTAAAAAATTCATCTTTTATTGACCCTTCTTTGTTTCTCTCTACTTCAAACCTTTATCTCAGTTCCACTACAAATGATTTTTAATTACGAGGTTTATAGCAAATTTGTTATTATTTTCTAACAAAATTTTCTTTAGTAGTTCATCAAATTAACAGAACTTCAATAGCAATTGTATGTCAGTATCAAAATAACTTTGTCAGTACAAAACTTTTGAGGGATGCCAAATTTAGGTATCATGGATATATTATTTATGATAAGTATAAGAGCATGAAAAGAAGAGGTTGGTTGAGAAAGTTTAAGCATCCAAACAAGGTGGAGGAGATAAGAGAATGGTGAAGAAATAGGTTGAATGACTTGCTTAAGCTTCAATTTTCTCTAAGTATTGAAGGCAAAATGACTTAAGTACGACTTGAACGAACTTATTATAAATTGATTGGAATTTAGATTGAGCTTAGAATTCACATATTAGTCTAATCTAAGCTCAACTTATATATTGAAGTTAGATGTTTTACTTGAATCGTTTATTCTTTTCTTTCTATCACCCACATTTTTTTAAATTTTATCTCCTCAATTAATATCGAACTTGTTGTTGGAATCATAGATATGATTTTTTTTTCTCTTATGATGATTATTATTATGTATCCACACCTTAGAAACATTCTTCTTAACTTGAACGTCATTATAGAAATCTTCAACCATACTCTCATCTATTCCTATTAGGATCTTCTGCCCTTATTTTTATGCAAAAGTTGATCTTTTGTTTATGTTATTTGGTAAACTTGGTTCTTGTTTGCTTTTTGCCATGTTAGTTCATCGATGTTAGATAGAAATTGGTGCGATAATAGTGATTCTCACTCTAGTAACGGATTACTAAACAGGATGATGATAAGTGTCAAAGTTTTGAGTCAAATTAGATCGAGTTAAGGTTATATGGCTCAAGTAAAGCCCACTTAAAGTCCAATCAGGCTCGAATTCAAGTGATATGAGTCAAACTCAATCGACTTCAACTTGAACTCATTCCAACCTATTGCAAACACTATTCTCAAGAAAAGAAGAGGGCGTAAACACTTAGAAGAGAAAGATTTATTTTGGGTGAAAGCATATGCCTCAAAAATTAATTTAACAATTTACAAATCAAATTATATCATTTAAACTCACAGTATCACAAACGCAAGCTAATGTCGAATTACATTTTATGCAAAATAGAAATTTATATATTAAAACAACAACCCGAACTTTAAAATGTATTAATAAAATGTTTAAACTTTCAATTTTTTTCAATTCTAGCTTGATGTTAATCTTTCCGTTAAGTTCACTGATGTGGCTTTCCACGTGTCCAAAAACACTAACTATTAATACATCGTAACCTAAATTAAGAGAAGAAATGCATATTAAGAAAACAACGTCGTTTTATCACAACAATAAAATGACATCGTTTGAAGAAAATGAAATCCCTAATTCAAAGATCTCACCATCTTCGTTCAGTACTCATCCCCTTCGTTTTCAGTATCTGTTTGTTTTGGCAGCGCCCTCAGCCTCCATACGCTTCAAGCTACTCTCGTTTAATACTCACCCATTCGTTTTCAATCTCTCTATTTTCAAAAATGGAGAACCAAAACATATATTCAAAAATGTCCTATCAATGGCACTTTTTACCTTGTAGTATGCTAATATGTGTCATCTTCATCTATGTGACAATGTTGATCTCAAGGAATTTGAGCCAAAATAGAGTATCATATAATTCTTTCATGCCACTCCACAGTGTACAGTAATAAAGAAACAAGCATGAATGATCCTTATAAAAAGAGATTGAGAATATTTTAACCTTAAACAAGTTGACGTTGGATTCCAAAGAAACTGACTATTTTTGTTCAATTTGCATATGATTTTCATTGACATAAACAGGAAAGCTATGAGAAAGTAATTGTTATGCAAAATGGCCTTTATCTAGTTGATATAAAATCAATCTTCATCAAACTCCCTGCAACTACCTCATCCATCACAAGATCCGAAAGCTGCAATTGGAAGCACCCAATAAATGACAATTCAGTTAGGGTTTCATTTTCTTCAAACAACGTCATTTTATTATTGTCATAAAACGGCGTTGTTTCCTTAATTTACATTTATTCTCTTAATTTCGAATGATGTGCATTAATAGTTAGTATCTCTAGACACGTGACAAGTCACATTAGCGACCTTAACAAAAAGACTAACGTTAAGTTAACATTGAAAAAAATTGAAAGTTTGAGTACCACATTTTGAAATTTGTGCTATAATTACAAAATTGATCAAAATTTGATTTTTTTTACAATTAACCGTATATATATAACTTTTTTGCTTGTGTTTATTACTACGAGAAAAAGTAACAATACAATTATCTTGTCTTTTCAATGCGACAATAGCTTTAAATGTTTGTACTTCTATAGCAATATAAATTTTCCGACAAAATCCATCAACCTATAACACTGTATAAATTACATCAAAGACTAAGGTTATGTTTAGTTGGATGTAAGGTTTTTAATGGAATAGAATAGAACGATTTATAATAGAATGGAACGTAAATGGATGTAAAATTAGAAAATTATTATTTGGGAGGGATAAAAAGGTTCATAATGTAATATCGTGAAATGTTGTTTGAAAGATGAATGGAATGAAATAAAATGTATGTATAATAATATTAAATGACTATTCTACCCTTAATAGAACAAAACGTATATTAATAGGGTTGAGCACATAATTGGTATTATAAAAATTATTAAGGATATATTAGATAGTACATATTTATCATTTTACATTACATCCTAAATCTCACAAATCAAAAGTAACTTATTTTTACTGTTTAAGATGAAAAGAAATGTAATGTGAAACCCTCCCCTTTCATCCCATTTTATTCCATTATAAACCCTCCTCTCAAACGATGAAATAATATTACATTAAATTCTATTCTATTAATAAACCCCCAACCAAACATAGCCTAAGAGAATTTTAAACTTTTGATATTAAGTATCTAATATGTTATTTATTTTGATCGATATGCTTAAAAAATAAAATATGATAAAAAAGAGAGACCATTAGGTGGCTTTTTAATAGTGGAAAAAGCTAACAACAATAATAACTGTTAAAGCATAAACGTTAGGACAACTATATGTAAATATTACGATAGGCCTCACTGTACATTCTGTTACTGTCGTACATAGCTGTACAGAGCACTCATTACTCTCTCTCAACTTCTTTCTCCTGTAACAATCTTCTGTTATGAATATCAATATAAAAACATTACATTGAGGCTTAGTAACGCAACTGAGCACATTATTCATATCTCTCAAGTATCTATTTTCTATCTTGGTATCAGAGCTTTGAGTAATGGCTACAACATCGTCTGATGATTCCTCGGCAACTTCTGCCTCAGCCCCTCGTCGGTCCCTTGCTCAAGACATGCTCACTATTTAATTCTTCAAGTCAGACTGCCTCCATCAAGTTAGACAGAGGCAATTATTTGGCATGGGAATCAGTAGTACTACCACTAATTGAAGGGAACCTTCTTCAATCTCACATCGATGGCACTTAAGTTGCTCCACCGCGTCTTATTTCCGGAGAAACTGGAATGATTACAAATCCAGTTTTTGATGAGTGGTACTCTCTTAATTGTCTCTTAGTTGGCTGGCTAAGGAACACCATGACCTTAGAGCTTATGGGTAATTGCAAAACTACTCGAGAATTATGGGTAAATGCACGTGAGCTTACTTGCGCCTCAATGAAGTCTCGGGTGATGATGCTCAAGTCGGAGCTCCATCAAACATGCAAAAATGCTCTCAAGATGGAAGAGTATCTCACTAAAATGAAGACCATTTCCGATCAACTAACGTTGGTAGGAGCCCCTGTAGCAACTGAAGATCTTATTCTTCACACGTTGAATGGCCTAGATGCAGACTACAATGCAGTAGTAGTCAAGCTGGTAGATCAACCAGATCTCATGTGGATTGATACACAATCTTCATTACTTGCCTTTAAGAGTCGCCTTTAACAATTAAGTCATTTTTCTAGCTTATCTATTCAGCTTTATGTGAACTTGGCTTAAAAAGATGAATATGAAAAATCTTATCCAACGTATGGCGACTCAGAACGTGGTTCTTGGAGAAACTCTCGTAGTTTTCACAGTCGTCAAGGATGAGGACGTAGAGGAGGCTATAATAAAACTGGACGCCCCTACTGTCACCTTTGTGAGAAGCCTGATTATGTTGTTGCAAACTGCTATTATTGGTTCGATAAAACATTTCAACCACCAATTTACAACCAGAGTTCAAACACCTATCCACCTCAAGCTTGCTATGCTCAAGCTCAATCTCAATCTCAATCAGTAGCAAATCTGTCTTTGTACATAGACAGCTACACTACATATCATGTTACATATGACACTGATCAACTCGACTGCTATACACTAGCAGGTAAGACACATCTCTATACGTGCACTGGTGAGAAAACGCAAGTAACTGGTATTGGTTCCAACTCCCTGCCTGTCTCTAATTCTACTATCCGATTGAATGATGTCTTTATTGGTACCTTCAGCAACTAAAAACTCATTGAGTGTCAACAAGCTCATTAGAGATAACGATGTTGATATACATTTCACTAATGATAAATGTGTTGTGAAGGACAAGAAGACAGGCAAATTTCTGGTGTACAGGAAAGCAAAACAAGGACTGTATCCCATGGATAGAGTGGCGGGGTAGACACAGGTGAATAAGGCAGCTTCTCCTCCTTCTGCACAAAAGGAGAGTATAACTGAATTTGTCAAGTGCCATAACAAACTAGGACATCCTAGTAATAGGATCTTAAAGGAAATTCTGAACAAATGCAATATCAATGTTTCTTTTCAGAAATTTGCATGTGAAGCATTCCAATACTGTAAATCTAAACAATTGCCATTTGCAAAGTATGAATCTCATGCTTCCTCTCCTTTAGAACTAATACATACAGACATTTGGGGACCTTCACCTATACAATCTACAAATGGTCATTGTTATTACATACACTTCCTAGATGATTTGAGCAGATATACATGGTTGTATCCACTAAAACATAAAGGTGAAGCCATACATGCATTCAATTTATTTTAGACATATGGTAAGAACTAGTTTAACACTAAGATAAAGGCTCTTCAGTGCGATAATGGGGCTGAATGTAAACCATTCATTCCTGTCACACAAGCAGTGGATATTCAAATGTGATTTACTTGCCCTTACACTTCTGTCCAGAATGGTCGAGCAGAGAGGAAACATCGGCCCATTGTTAAAATCTAACATTGCTTGCTCAGGCGCGTCTTCCTCTCACTTACTGTGTTGATGCTTTCCAAATGGCTATCTACCTCATAAACAAAATGCCAACACCTACATTAAACGGAGCAAATCCTTTATGTTTGTTATACAAAGTTGAACCCGACTAGAAAGACACTCAAACCTTTTGGGTGTGCTTGTTACCCATGCTTGAAACCATACAATGCTCATAAGTTCCAATTTCATAACCAAAAATGTATATATCTTGGTCCTGCCTCAAATCAAAAAGGCTATAAGTGCCTCAACTCAACTAGACGAATATACACTTCCAGACATGTTGTTTTTGATGCGTCAACATTTCCATGCACTGAAGGGTATCTACATCGCCACTCGACACCATCTAAGAATGATTACGTTCTTCCATTGATCATCAACTCTAAAAAATATAAGGTAACCACT
>JANKOD010000003.1:6952172-6975267 GCA_026284645.1 Erythroxylum acuminatum
ATCGCCACTCGACACCATCTAAGAATGATTACGTTCTTCCATTGATCATCAACTCTAAAAAATATAAGGTAACCACTGAAGATATGGCAAAGAATTCAGAACAACATTTTCCTGTATTAGACTCTCTCACTCACATAGCAAGTCCATTATCAGCACCTTCGTCAATCTTAGAATCAGCGGAGAGCCCAAACTAGCCGAACAAAACTTAACCTTTAATCTAATATACAGATCAATAACACAATACAATTCACACAAATATACATCCCATGAGAACACGTGCGAAAGATGGAGTATTCAAGCCCAAGTATCCATTTACTGGATTTTTAAAAGTTGAAAACTCATCCTATTTGCCTCGAGATTCAGAACCAAACTCGGTGGCAGCTGCTTTGACTTCCCCTCAACGGAAACAAGCCATGATCAAAGAATTCGAAGCACTACAACGAAACAAGACATGGACGTTATTACCCTACAATGGTGAAGAAAAATTAGTCAATTGTAAGTGGATCTTCAAAAATAAATTCAAGCCCGATGGCACCATTTTTAGACACAAAGCTTGACTCGTTGCGAAGGGCTTTCAACAGGCCCCTAGGGTTGACTATAGAGAAACTTTTAGCCCTGTTGTAAAGCCTATCACCATCCGTATTGTGATGACAATAGCTGTATCATTCAATTGGGATATTTGGCAGCTGGATGTAAATAATGCATTCCTCAATGGTTTTCTTCAAGAAGATGTATTCATACGACAACCAGAAGGATTTGAAGGTCCACATCATCCAAAGCATGTGTGCAAACTGAACAAGGCCATTTATAGTTTAAAACAAGCACCTCGTGCTTGATTTGATCGACTGCGATTTACTCTACTGCAGTGGGGGTTCAGGAATTCAAAAAGTGACGTAGTCGTATTCTTCCTTCGACAGACAAATCTTACTGTATTCATCCTTTTTTTACGTTGATGACATACTCATCACAGGAGACAACAACAACTATCTACAAAGCTTCATCCAAAGACTGCATGCACTATTTTCTCTGAAGGATCTCGGATCTGTATACTACTTCCTTGGGATTGAAGTCTATCGGGATAAGTCAGGTTTTTATCTAAATGAAAGCAAGTATGTCGTAGATGTCCTTAAAAGATTTAACATGCATAATTGCGCATCAATCACAACTTCTATGGTCACAGTAAGACAACTCTCCAAAACAGAAGGAATTCTTATGGAAGATCCTTCTTTATATCGGAGGATAATTGGCTCACTTCAGTACCTTATCAACACAAGATCAGATATAGCTTATTCAGTCAATAAGCTAAGTCAGTACATGTCTCAACCTATGAATATTCATCTTCAGGTTGTTAAGAGGGTACTTAGGTATTTGAAAGGAACCTATCATCTCGGGTTACCCATCAAGCCTTTCAAACTACCTCACTTAACAATCTTCACTGATGCAGACTGGGCCACAGACATTGACGATTACAAGTCCATTGCAGGCATGTGTGTCTACTTAGGAAGAACACTCATCTCATGGGCTTCAAAGAAACAAAGAGTGGTATCTAGGTCAAGTTTTGAATCAGACTATAGAGCATTAACATATGGTGCAGCAGAAGTAAAATGGATACAATCATTACTCTCTGAACTTAGCTTAACACTAAAGTAACACTCCATGATGTGGTGTGATAATTTAAGCGCAAAAACCTTAGCTGCCAACCCAGTCCAACACACTCGTAGTAAACACATAGAAATAGACTTTCATTTCATCCAAGAACTATACCTAGCTGGAGTTATTGACATTGAGTACATACCATCTTCTGTCCAGGTTGTAGATTCTCAAACTATAGCTCTTACATGCACACCTTTCATACAACACATAAACAAACTCAGTCTGGTTCTTACACCCTCTCGTTTGAGGGGGAATGTTAAAGCATAAACGTTAGGACAACTATATGTAAATATTACGATACGCCTCTCTGTACATTATGTTACTGTTGTACATAGCTGTATAGAGCACCCATTACTCTCTCTTATAACAAACTTCTTTTATGAATATCAATATAAAAACATTACATTGAGGCTCAATAACGCAACTGAGCACATTATCCACATCTCTCAAGTATCTATTTTCTATCAATAACAACCTAATAAACGCAACCTTACCCTTAACTAATAAAGTGACAGAAGATGAGTTTTGAAAATGAATTCATGATTCACTTATAAATAAAAACAATAATTCATAAGTTGAGTTTTTATGTTTAATTTTTTGTTACATGAAATTGTGTTAATTTAAATATGTGTTATTTTAACAAAGTGTCGATTGTGTTTATATCTTTATAAATCACAGTATTAAAGCATAATACCAAACAAAACAAAAACATATCTAATTGACAAGAAATTAACTTCCAATTAGCAATTACAAACAAATAATTTCAAAAAAAATTACAAACAAATCTAAATAAAAGTTGTACGCTAAACTCAAACTTAATTTGTTTTGAACTAAATTTTAATTGAAAATGTTCAGTATTGTAGGAGCATAAACAAATTGCATTTCAAGTTACTTTTTAAATTTATATAACAAAATTTTAAAATATTTTTAAGGATTAAAAATTGGGATTGCATTATGTTCATTAATTTTAAATCATTCAATAATTTATTTAAAATATATAATAAACAAAATACTATGTGTAACTAGATATTTAATTAGTATCTATCTAAAATTATGAATTTATCTATCTAAAATTATGAATTTTCTCATTAAAGAGAGAGAGACGACGACGACGTAGTCCAATAACCATATTCTTCTACGTGGGCTTATAGGCAGACTTTGGAAGTTTCGGTCTCAAATTAACCCATCCGATACAAATACCGCCGAAGCATCACTCATGTTTCACTAGATTTAGATTTGGGATTGAGTCTAATTATCATAAAAAGCTAAGGCCTACAGCTCAACTCGTTATAAGCTTGTCAAGCCCAATAGACTAATAGGTTCCGTCATGACTTGTTTACGTGTTTGTGTTTGTGTTTGTTGTGAAAATTTATAGAACGTGCCTGGACTTGGAATGGCATATAGATCTTGAATTGGATAATGGCTTACATGTCAGTATCACCAACGCCTACATGTGAGCTTCTGGGAGAAATATGACTCGTTTCCCATCAGAATTTGCTGATTCATAGCACTCGACACAACACGCAATTCACACTATGTCTGCTAGTTCAATTCTCCTTTTGTTATATATATATATATATATAATTTGTTGTTCACATTGATTGGTACCAAGTCAAAAGCTTCCGGTGAGGGTTTGTTTTATATTCAAACTCTAAATTATTAGAAAAGTTATGGTTTTGATTGTTGAAACTTAAAGAGGGAGAGTCAACCCATGAAATGAAAACGCGGAATCAAAAGAGGAATGGTTTCATAGTCAACTGGTTGAAGGTGTAGCACTTGAAAGGTTCAGCTAAGCCTTATGTCAGGAAACTGAGTCTAAAATGCTTAATTCTGAGCTTATTAATGGTCATATTGTGAATGTTTTCAACGTTTTTTGCTACCTGAAATGTCTATTATTAGTAAACCCTGGCGGCTTTAGAACATGGAATGACGAAGACTGTCAAGAGTCAGATTTTTCGGATGTAAAGCTTTCTGCTCTTAGTTGCTATCAAGATTTTAATGGACCATTTCAATAATTGCTTGCCAAGGATACGATTAAGCCGAGTGTAACTACAATATTTCGACTACTCAAAGGAATTTAAAGTTTTGGTTGCCATGATTGTTAGGCCTTGTCTTTTGGTTTACTTTCAGTGGCAAATTATTCTCAGAAGCAGAGGATAATGACGAAAGTACATGACCCTATATACAGTCTGAGCCTGAAACACCTGAAGCCAGTTGTTTTTATCGGGTCCCTCAGGAGTTTTATCAACTGTCAAATTAACTCGGTCCTATTTGGCATGAAACAAGCAAGAAAGCTGGCTAGTTTCAAAACAAAAAAAAAGAAAGGAAGAAAGCTGGCTAGGCTGTTTGAGATGCTGAGGGTTTTATATATAAAAACGTAAGACATATGGTATAGTACATCTTAGGTTGATAGATAGAGAAGTGATTGCACTACAGAAAGAACTAGCTAGGACCCATGAGACAGGGACAATTCCACTCATAAAACTTCTATCCTTGTCAACGAAACTGACCCACCTGGTTTAACTCATCATCACCGCAGGATTTTTAAGCATTGGTATTGGTATGGTAGGTCCTGATGCAACTGTAGGGTTTGGTGAACATACATGATCTGGGACTGGGACGATGTTAAAGTTCAGTTTCCAAATTGGAGTTCCTCTCTATTATTCATACATTGAACAAACCATCCACATCTTTTGTTGATGCAACTGCCGCTTATCATCCCCATAAAGGGCGAGGGCACTCACAAATTGCTGGAACTAGTGCTCTGCTTGCCAACCATTTCTGGAGTCAATTGTCCATCCTGACACGTGATACAGAAAAAACGGCTTCTGTTTTTGCTCTTTTGCAATTATTTCTGACCCATCACAACCTTTAGTGGATGACATGCTGTTTATGTTTGTGTCCTGCTACTTCAAATTTTGCTGCTCACCATCGGCCTTTTCTTTTCTTTTTTTGGTTTAATTAAACAACCAACTGTGTCTCCTAATATGTCTACATAAAAGGGGATCTTAAATAACTCACTATATATGTAATTCAATCTAGTTCTATTACTTAGTATTTCTCACAAGTTATGAAAATATTAATACATAGATGCACAAAAGATCTGTTCATAGCTGAATTATAGAACTTCAAATCTCTTTCGCAGGGATGTTTGGTTTGAAGGTTTGGAAATGAAGGAATGAAATAATAACCAAATATTATTTTTTTTATTTTTCATTCCCATTCCCATTCCCTTATAATGTTATACCTATATTTATACCCAACTTCGTGCTCAAACCAAACGCCGTAATGTATTTAAAAGTTTGCTTATTGTTTATTTCATTTCCACGTGTTGATTCTTTTCCATCCAAGTTGGGTCAGGTTTTCATTGCTTTACTAGTTGATAACACAAACAAACTCAGGACCCGACATCTTGTGATTGCGGTGTGATTCAGACGATATATCCAATTAAAACTTTCTAGCTTTGTTTTCTTCCAGTCCTTCTTGAATACCTCAATCACACAACATTTTTATTCTTAGGATAGCTTAATTGGGTTAAAAAAAAGAGAATAAGGTTTGGCGAATTTCCACCAATAGGTCACGTGGACACATCGTTGTCGCATACAATTAATGGACATAGATGGGTCCACCATTGAATTGAAATGTTCTCCCCAACAAAAATATACTTAAACCCACCAGATCAACACACTTTAATCCATTGTTTAACCCTCCCTAGTCCTAAGCTGAACGAGGATGATCCAAGCAAGACAGGCTGCCATGGAATTCCTGGTTACGACAGGCTGCCATGGAATTCCTGGTTACGACGTAAACAGCTGATTAAGATGTGTTGTTTAAAACTGAAAGTGAAGCCTAATAAGCTACCGAAACATAATTCCAGGAACCTTTATTCTGGTTCCTGGCAAAAGCATCTCCTCGGCCGAAATTTCTGACGATTGGCTTGGTTGGTTCCCCTGTTAACGTCAGGAACCACAGCCGACCGATGATGACAGTGACCACACTACAGGGACCCGGGTTTATGTCTTCAGTAACTTAATTAGAGTGAACAACCTCTCAGGTTTCATCCCCATTTTATTAAATATTAAAAAAAATGCAAAAATCATATTTTCATTTGAAGAAACTGCAACGGCGAGGACGGGCTCAGCTTTGTTTCTTGGCACCCCAGTCCCGGTGGGGCCATAGCTAGCATTGCCCTCTGGTGTGTGAATCCGTACCTTTGGCCATGCAGGGAATAGATAATGGAGTTTTAGTTTTTTAAGTCATTGTTTTCAAAGTTATCGTTTTATGAGGTGTGTGGAAACATAATTAAACAGAGAGCATATGCATTTGTCATTATATTCGGCTAATGTTCCCGGAATCTTTCACAATAACATATTGAAAGATTGAAGCTTAAAGCGCGTTTCATTCTTCCATTCTTTTTTCTTTCTAGATTCTGAAGTTTAAGCTTTCAAAGCCTTTACTTACATCCAACATAACATCTAACAAGGTAGTAGGGTACATTCTCTGGGGTCAAATTTTGCTGTAAACCACATCTGTCCCAACTTTTATGTGGCAATAGGCGATAAAGAATTGTCCATGTCGTCTGGATTCCAGTGAAAATTAGAAAGCTATTCAACGTATTTACCTACCATCCAATGCTACACTTTTTCCAATGTAAGGAAAACGGTGAAGGTCTTGAATTATTATCATCTTGGTCAGGACTGCATCATTATTTCTCCAAACTCTTAGGGTAGTTTTTATTTATCCCTAATTCAGACATATAACTTAACTATTTTTATTTGAACATATGTAAAAAAAAAAGGAGAGAGTTGGACAGCCACCATACTTTTCGGAAGTAAGAGTATAACTTGTCGTGGGCAATTAAAATTCCTTGTGTTAGATAGATGGGTCTGATTTGTTGTGTTCTGATAATTTTAATGCTATTTTATTTTGTCTTGTATGGTTCATTTCATTTTGTATCATAGTTAGACAGCATCCAATGAATGTGCTAGACTAAAGTAACTTGTCTGTTTTTTTTTTCCTTCCACCTATGGGGTATTAATTGCTTGACAATATTAATGATTTAATGTGCAGGGTCTTAAAAAGCCAGACGACCGGATTGGCTAGCGAACCAGGCTAAGCCTCTATAACTAGGCATCCATTAGTATCAAAATCCGCCAGTAAGTTGTGCTACTATCTTTTTCCAGGATATCTCTGGGGTTTCCTTTCCCCGCTTTGTAACTTAGTACGCTTGTAACTTTCTTCTTATAAAAAAAAGGCTATATTTTTAATCTTTAATTTAATTTAGTATTTGGATCGGAAACAACCTGTTCCGAATATTTATATTTGTGAGGCTGTAATCAAAAGTTAGACTATGTTAGGCGGTGTGCCACGGTTTCTGCTTATTATCAATACAAAAAGAAGAGTGTATTAGTTATGTATATTCATTCGCATAGGCCAGTCTAGATGAAGGTCTATTTCAATGGAACTCTATGTGGGTTAGTCAACTTTGGTTGTAAAATATGGTAAGGCATGGAAAACAAAAGCCAGCGGTTGCGTTGCACATGATGGTTGCATCCTATTCTATTTCTAACTTGGTGGGTATAATTGAACATCATAACTTTTCCACCTAATTCCTACCTCTTGCCGACCGTGGACATCGAAAGCTTCAATTTTTTTTTAATTTTGATAAATAACCTGAAAAGGGTCTTCTTAATTATTTAGGATTTTATGAAAACCAATGTTTATAACGAGCATACATGTCTTAGGTCTCGTTTTCTTTGATTGGGATGGTATGACACTTGAATGTGTATAATTCATCCAATAGGGTTTTTGTATTTTACAAATTTAGATTTTGATTAACCATATTTAGAAATTGTTTAAACTTCAAATAAGGAAACATGATAAAATAAAATAAGACCCCCATTCTCAAGCCAGGATCTTCTATCCATTCTATCCTATTCTTACCCTGTCTCATGAATCTCAGACATTCATTTATGTAAAATTTGCGTAGATCCCGCATAAATAAATAGCTGAAACTCATGAATCTCAGACATTCATTTATGTAAAATTTGCGTGGATCCCGCATAAATAAATAGCTGAAATTCATGAGATAGAGTAGAGACAGAATAAAATAGACAGAAGATTTCGTCCCCCTTTTCTTCCTTCCCTTTGCATTTTTAGGTGTTTTTTTGGCGGCTTCCTGTTATGAATTTATGGATGACAAAACGCTGGCGTTTAGTTCAACTCCGGTGTACGGCCCTTCACAAGCAGACAAACCTGGGGAGGGGGGAGGGGACCCATGAGTACACGTGGCAGAAGAAAGCTCCGGTATTATCCACCTACTCATAGGTACCACGTAGCAGAGCAAAGCCATAATGGAGTTACACGTAGCATAAGCTGATTGGCTGTTGCCAGAGAACCAGTGGAGCTGACGTTGGACGTCGTTGTCAGAAAGAGCTCCCAGAGGGCACCAAAAAGAAGTGGGTAGTGATGGCCTAATCACTTGGTGACAAGCCTTGATTAAAGCGGCCCTTTTATTGGTTTGCCACCGCTTTACTCCTCTATTTACCAGTTTGCCACTGCTGTCCTTTAGCCGCTTTGTCCTAGGCCCTTCACCTTGTTCAGTTTCCAAAACTAACCCCAATTCCTAACCATGCACCTAAAAATAGAGTTACTTGCTGCTTCCAATTAGGTAAGCAAATTACAACAGAAACAACTTCACAAGTGTTTCTATAAATTAACTAGAATTTATAGGAGCAGATGAAGAGAATCAGGCAATGCAGATTGAGGTAAGTAAAAAGTAAAAAGAAAACAGGAAAGGAAGTAGCTAGCTCCTGTATAAATTAACTAGAATCCAGGACAAAGAATAGATTAGACATAATAACACCTTGAGATGTTGATATCATGGGGAAGGTATGGGACCCATTCACTTTGATTACCTACTGCTTTTGACCCCCACCCAGGTCCTTCCATGGTAAATTCGGAAAAGTACGGGGCATCTAATCCCCGAACATGTAAGAAAAGATTGATGCGTCCCTCTTGTGAAATTTCGCTTTCGTGTAAGGGCACTTTTGTCAACATAAATCTACATTATATAATATATAGAGAGAGAAAGAGAGGGTCTTAAGTTTTAACTTTTAATCAGATAGCGTGTAGGAATTGGCCACTCCAATCCAGGGAAAGGAGAGGAAAGCAAAGTTAGTGAAAAAGCAGTGTGTCCAAAATACCCTTTTGCCCCTCAAATATTGTTTTTATTATAAAATGAATTTCTTGCGGAAAACAAGTCATTAGCAATTATTTTTCTCAGGGTTGGGTGGTATGGAACTATACTATGGATATAGATAATGGCCTAAAGCTACAAAACATTTCTATGACCATTTTCTTTCACAGATTCTTCGTTGCTTAGTGTGTCCATGAATCCACTCTTGTTGGTTTCTTTTTCTTCTTGCTTTTCACCTGCTATTATTGCTTCTACTGCTACTGTTATTACTACTGCTACTACTTCAGCTCATTCCACTAATCTTTAGCCTGTTTGTTGTGTGCATAAGCTAGATTTGGAAGCTGGGGATAAACTTGGGAGTCAAAGCTTAGTACTTGCACCATCACTGATGTTGTTGCTTGATTTGAGGAACTTAGGGAACCTTGTTAACTAAATTTCCTGTCAGGTTCTTGTTTTGAGCGTTTGGATTTATAAGTTTAGCTACTCAAGTTGGAATCTTTGTTGGTCGTTTAGGCCCATTTTCTGGTTCTGTGTTTTTGGTGGTGCCGAGCTATAAAGGGTTAAAAACGGAGTTACTGATTAAGAATTAGAAACTGGGAATCTCGAGGATTCTTTGATTCTTGCTTGTGGGTGTGTGAATTTCTTATCTTGTTCAATCTTGGGTCCTCTATCTTTCATGCTGTCTCTGTGTTGTTGCTGTATTGGTGGATAAGATAGCATCTCTTGTAACTCCCTATATCTACTTTCCGATTCAACTTGTTTTTGGTGAATTTGGAGTTGGTGGGCTTTGCTCTTATTCATTGTTGTTAGCTCTTTTTGTCCGACCCAATATGGTTCCTCATATGCACTTTCTCTAGACTTACTCTGCCACTCTTGAATTATCGGATCGAGTTCAGCTTGGTGCAGTTTCTACTTTCTAGCTGCCTTGTTTTGGCTACTGTATTAGATGAATTTCTTCCATGTACTCGGATTTAATTTAAAGGTGGGGGCTTTTCTTTGGATTCGATGTTGCTGGATTGCGTCTGTAATCTCCATGAACTGGTTCATTAATGTTGGAATTGTTGACGGCAAGACTTTTCTGTTTGGTAATGGTGGCAAGATGTGGCTCAAATGCTGGGAGAAGATCACTGGAAGTAGTGGCCAGAGTCAGCATCAATATTACCGGTATGATGGGTCCAAGAAGGTTAGAAAGACTTGGTGGAGAAAGCTCTTAGTTGCATGGGTAATTCTCTGGGTCTTGGTCTCTGTATGGATCTTTTGGTACATGAGCTCACAGGCTACTGAGAAAAGGAAGGAAACCCTTACAAGCATGTGTGATGAGAGGGCTAGGATGTTACAAGATCAGTTTAATGTGAGCATGAATCACGTGCAGGCTATGTCCATTTTGATCTCAACCTTTCACCATGGAAAGAACCCATCCGCAATTGATCAGGTAGTGAAGCCTTCCTTCTTTCTTCTTACGTTCCTGAAACTAGACGCTTAGGAATTTTCATAACAACTCCGAATGTTATAACACATAGATTCACAGTTCCCACTCTTGTTCCCAATGTTTCATCAGGATTGGTTAATTATTAACTATCGTTTAGCTTTTACATTGTGATTGGTGAGGTCATGAATGTGCTGCACATTTCTGATATCAGTCTCTGAGTGTGTTGAATTTTTCTTACCGGGTGGCGTGGTTCATGATTTTGAATTTGGTGATGATCCGCTATTCAAGCCATGTAACATTGAAACTATTTTGTCTATGATCAACAACCATAAGGATACTAACTCTTCGACTTTATACAGAGGACGTTTGCAAAATACACTGAGCGAACTGCTTTTGAGAGGCCCCTTACAAGTGGTGTGGCATATGCTGTAAGGGTGCTACACTCAGAAAGGGAACAATTTGAGAAACAACAGGGCTGGACCATTAGGAGGATGGACATCCTTGAACAAAACCCTGTGCATAAGGATGAGTACAACCCCGAATTGCTTGAGGCTTCCCCTATTCAAGAAGAATATGCTCCTGTCATCTTCGCGCAGGATACCATTTCACATGTGGTCTCCCTTGATATGATGTCTGGAAAAGTAAGTTCTTTTGTTTTTTCTTGATATGACATGATATGGTTCCATTTCTATTTATAAAGGTTGTAAAATTTTTCTGTGGATACTGCTGAATGTAGTTTAGTTGAGATTTGAAATTCCCTGTAGTGCTAATCCTACTGGCTTTATCGTGCAGGTTAAACTGTCAGTAGCATCTCTTATAATTTATATTAAATCTTTGCACTTTTGGTATTAATTGGTGAAGTTTCTCTTCATTATGTAAATACAGGAAGATCGGGAAAATGTATTGCGTGCTAGAGCTTCAGGAAAGGGTGTTTTGACTGCTCCATTTAGGTTAATCAAAAGTAACCGCCTTGGAGTTATACTGACCTTTGCTGTCTACAAGGAAGATCTACCCTCAAATGCAACACCAAATGAGAGAATTCAAGCTACTGATGGGTATGATTCTGCCTCTGGTTTAAGAATCAAGAGGAAACTAATGTAATTACCTACATGATCATGACATAGTTATCAAATGGGTGTGGAAATCGTTAACGTCTCAGTGCACATGCACTAATCGAGAAAAGAGACCGTGAATGTTTATTTTAGACACCCCTTTTATTAGAAAATGATGTTTGCAACAACACTAAATGTGCATACGCTTTTGAATTGGTACAATGTCAGAAGAATAGTGTTCTAATTGATTGGCTGGAACTTTTAGTTCATTTTTATCTCAAGAATTGTAATAATTATGATGGGCTCTTAAGGTGAATTGTTGCGGCAGTGATGTAGGACAGATAGAAGAAATATTAACTAGTAGCTAATAATCATAAAATTAGGACATATGGCTGATATTAGACTGTCAGAATATCAAATTTTAGGGCTGGGTTTTGGCTAGGAATGCTGAAATTCCCGTTTGGTATAGTTGGGTTTTTAGGGTTTGATTACTGGAAATTTACGCGTAGAATTTCAGAGTTTAGTATGGTTGGAATCTAAGTTTAAGATGGCTGAAATTTAGGTTAGGTTTGTTGGAATTTAGTGAGAACACAAACAATGGAGATTAAGAAACCAGCAATCACTTCTAGGGTCTAAGAATCACTCTTAGAAGAAAGAATCACAACTTCTAATTGAAAACTCAAGTTTGTAGAAAAATTTTAGATTGTCTTTTTCATTGAAGGGCTAAATATACACATATTTATAAAGAAGTTTTTAAAACTCCTATTCTGGTAGAAAAGGGTTCTTAATAAATTTAAATCTTATTATACTAAAAATTCTTTACATCCTAAACAACTAGGATAACATATATAAAATAGAATAATATGTTTAACTTATATTACTTTTTATTTAATAAGGATTCCTAACATAATTTAAATTTCAGCTCGTATCTTTGATGTCAACTTAATTTTCAATCCTCATTACACCAAATTAAGGCTTGTGGTTGACTAATTTTTTCTCCTTTATTTTTTCTATATACTTTAAGCACTTTTGCATCAATTTTTCCTCCCTTGTTTGAAATCTTTCTCGACGTAGAATCTGATAAATATTGATTATATTAATTTGGATTTAATTTTTGAAATTTAGATTCTAAAATCCAATTACTATTAGAAATTAGTCTTCCTTTTCATTTGACAAGAAATTGTCGATATTTTCCATCACTTTTGGCTACAATTTGTTCATCAAAAGCATCGTCTATATCCTCTTTAATATGGGGAATGGTTGGAATTCCCACAATTGCAGTAGGAGATTGCGTATTACCACGTTTCCATGTTCTACCTCAAGTATAGGTTGTTGGTATAACTTTTCTTGTGGGAGTTTTGACTTTCAGGGATTGTATGTCAAGATTGTCTAGCCTCTCTAAAATTGGTCGAACATGTTTCCTTATAGGAGTTGTTACATATAAGTTGGTTTTTGGAAAACTTTGTGAATGAGGATCATTAATGCCCAATTTCTTTGCATTATTCAAAAGTATTTCATCTTGCTCTAGGTCGCTAAATATTCTTCTATAAACCCTTCTTTTACGTGTTGTCATTATGAACCAAAGTTCTGATACCAAATTGATGTAGAACAAATAGAAGAAATATTAACTAGCAGCTAATAATTACAAAATTAGGACATATGACTGATATTAGGCTGCTAGAATATCAAATTTTAGGACTGGATTTCAGTTAAGAATGCTGAAATTTTAGTTTGGTGTAGTTAAGTGTTTTAGGGTTTGATTACTGGAAATTTAGGCTTAGAATCTAAGGATTTAATATGGTTGGAATTTAAGTTTAAGATGACTAGAATTTAGGTTAAGTTTGCTGAAATTTAGTGAACACAAACAATGGAGAGTAAGAAACTAGGAATCACTCCTAGAAGAAAGCATCATGCTTTCTGGTTGAAAACTCAATTTTGTAGAAAATTTTGGTATTGGTTTTTTTTTTGGAAGGGCTAAATAAACACATATAAATAATTTTTTATAACCCTTATTTTAGTAGGAAAAGGGTTCCTAACCAATTTTAATTCTGTTCTAAAAAATATTTTATATGTCATAAATAATTAGGATAACGTATCTGAAATATAATAATATATTTAACTTACTACTACTTCCTATTTAATAAGGATTTCTTATATAATCTAAATTTCAGCCCTTATCTTTGATTCAACTTAATTATCAATCCTCATTCCACCAAATTAAGGTTTGTGGTTGACTAATTTTTCCTCTTTTATTTCTTCTACATACTTTAAGCTCTTTCGCATCATGTAGGTACCTTGGAGGAGTCTTTGATATTGAGTCTCTTGTTGAAAAGTTACTTCATCAGCTTGCAAGTAAACAAACGATTTTGGTCAATGTATATGACACCACCAATCAGTCTCAACCAATTAGCATGTATGGTTCAAATGTCTCGAATGATGGGTTGGAACATGTCAGCACACTTAACTTTGGAGACCCATTTAGGAAGCATGAGATGCGATGCAGGTAATTAATATTTTGAACTAATTTGTCTTTAATATTACTATTCACCATACCGACTAAACCAAACATGGTAACTGTGTAGTTGTTTGCTGTTGCCATGATAAGAATTTTTCTTATGAGAGAATAACTAAAGCATTTCAATGCTCTAAAATGAAATTTAATATAAATTAATGCGGTCCTTAATTTTTGGATTGTAGATTTAAGCAAAAACATCCATTACCATTGTTGGCAATAACAACTGCAATTGGCATTCTTGTCATTGCATTGCTTGTGGGTCATATATTCTATGCAACTATGAATCGAATTGCCAAAGTTGAAGATGACTATTGTGAGATGATGGAGCTCAAAAAACAAGCTGAAGCAGCTGATGTTGCAAAATCACAGGTATTTTATATCTTTTCTTGCATAAAACTTCTTTAGGCTTTTAATTATGACATGCAGTCTAAAGAAATTGTCCTTATTGCAGTTTCTTGCTACGGTTTCCCATGAGATCAGAACTCCAATGAATGGTGTTCTTGGTAAGTTTTGAAGATGTACTTAGTATGTTGAAGTTGTAGCTATTGCTTCACCTATTGACAATGTCAAATTTGCTCAATCATGATGTGACTATGTTCAATTTCAGGGATGCTACATTTTCTTATGGATACAGATCTAGATGGAACACAACAGGAATATGTTAAAATTGCCCAAGCTAGTGGAAAAGCTCTTGTTTCAATTATAAATGAGGTTTTGGATCAGGCAAAAATCGAATCTGGCAAGCTAGAACTTGAACCTGTGTTGTTTGATCTGCGGGCAATTTTGGATGAAGTCTTGTCACTCTTTTCTGACAAGTCTCAGGAAAAAGGACTTGAGGTACAGCGAACTTAACTATTATTCCTTCTTTGCCCTTGTTTTAGCAAACTACTCTTTGGGATGTGGTGCTTATATTTGATTGTTTCATAACTCTATTCTTGCATTTGTATGATCAACTTGTTGGGAAGTGCAGTTGGCAGTATACATCTCTGATAAGGTTCCGGAAACGCTAATTGGTGATCAAGGGAGATTTCGACAAATCATCACCAATCTCATGAGTAATTCCATTAAAGTAAGTCTTTGATGAGCTATTTACAGCAGTCTTTGGATATTACTAACTTATATTTGAAAGTTGACGAGCAACATTTGGAATCACTCACAACTGCAAAAAAATTCTCTCCATGTTGCACCAATGTAAGAGGAAATATGATCCCTCTTAAAAAGAAATTAAACTTCTACTTGACAAGAACAAGATTTGATATTGTCATACAGTGTACTGTGCATTTTGTGAAGCTTTTGCTTTTGGTAGTACTGTCCAGATTGGCTGCTTAATTATGTACGAATTAGCACCATTACCTACTTGCTATATGCCAGATGATTTTTACTTTTTATCGTGACTTTTAAATTTTTTGATATGAAAAAGTGCGAAAATTATCTAGTTTTTATCTTCACCTTATTGGTGTATAGTGTGAAGAGTACTGGACAGTAACTAATTTGTACCAAATCTAACATGCTTGCTATTTTCTTTTTTAATTAAAGTTGTATGCACTTCTTCGCCAATAAGAAATGTGCTTCTTTTTCCTTCTTGGTCTTTTTGACAGTTCACAGAAAAAGGACACATCTTTGTCACTGTCCATCTTGTCGAAGAGGTCATTGAGTGGATAGAACCTTCCCCTTGGAACACCTTGAGTGGTTTGCCGGTTGTAGATAGACGACAAAGTTGGGAAGGATTTAGAACTTTCAGTAAAGAGGGATCAAATAATACTCTCTTGTCAACCTCGGAATTCATCAATCTAATCGTTTCAGTGGAGGATACAGGAGTAGGGATTCCTTTAGAAGCCCAATCTCGTGTTTTTACTCCTTTTATGCAAGTTGGTCCTTATCTATCCCGAATAGGGGGCACTGGTATTGGTTTAAGCATAAGCAAGTATCTGGTTGGCCTTATGAATGGAGAAATTGGGTTTGTAAGTACCCCAAAGATTGGATCAACGTTTACATTTACTGCTGTCTTTACCAATGACAGCTCCAGTTCAAATGAGTGCAGAAGTCAAAAATTGAATAACCAATCCAGTAGCATCTCTTCAGAATTCCAGGGAAGGACTGCGTTAATTGTGGATCCAAGACCTGTCAGATCCAAGGTTTCAAGGTATCATATCCAACGGCTTGGGATTAACGTTGAAGTGGCTTGTGACCTGAATCAATGTTTAGCCACTGTAACAAGTGGAAATAAAGTTTTTGACTTGATCCTTGTAGAACATGAAGTTTGGGATAGGGATTTAAATTGCTCTTCCACTTTTGTTGATAATGTGAAGAAAATGAAAAGTGTTCCTAAACTCTTCCTTCTAGCTAATTCTACAAGTTCTCCGGATGAACCAACAACATCTGGTGTTTATACTCCAAGTATTCTTAAGAAGCCTTTGAGGGCAAGTATGCTGGCTGCATCTTTACAGCGAGCAATGGGTATCAGGAACAAGAAGAATTCCCGCAATGGGGAGCTGCCGGGTTTGTCTCTGTGCAACCTTCTTCGCGGAAGAAAAATTCTCGTTGTAGATGACAACAATGTGAACTTGAAAGTTGCTGCTGGTGCTTTGAAAAAGTATGGAGCTGAAGTGGTATGCGCTGAGAGTGGGGAAAAAGCTATACAACTGCTTAAGCCACCCCATCAGTTTGATGCGTGCTTCATGGATATCCAAATGCCTGAGATGGATGGGTATGTTACATTTCATCTTTTTCAAAATGGTTCCCTGTGAGCCTTGATCGTAAATCTTTGCTTGTCTGCTTTCTTTAAAGTTTGTCAGTGTATCAATCTTAGCCTTCCATTTATCTGACCCAGCTTCTTGGGCTTCTTTTACTGCCTCTTTTCAGATTTGAAGCTACAAAGAAAATTAGGGAGGAAGAGTGGAAAGTAAATAGCCTTACTCAAAATGCAAATGTGTCGATTGAATCCTATAGTAATGTTTCAAATTGGCATGTTCCGATTCTGGCTATGACTGCGGATGTGATTCAGGCCACACATGAGAACTGCCAAAAATGTGACATGGATGGATATGTTTCAAAACCATTTGAACCTGAACAACTCTATCGAGAAGTTTCACGTATTCTTGACAGCTTCGAATACCAATTTGTAGACAGTTTTAATAGATGGCGTATTGAAGATAAGCAAGCACCGGCCCGTGGTTCTCCAGTGCAACTTGGAGTGCGTGAATGAGTTGGAACATTTACCATGAGTGTGAGTATCACATTGTTACATCTATTATGGCATCAGTAGCCTTAACATGTTCCAAGTTTTTTGTTAGGCTGAAATTGCCTGTGCATTTCTTATGCTTATGATTATCCAGCACTCAGGAACCTAACGTTTTGATGTGCTTGTCATCCAACAGGAAGCTGATTGTTTTATGGGGGAGAGTGTATATAGAAGAAGCCGTAATTGATTAGTGGGGCCTGAGTTTTGGTTTGATTGTTTTAGGGTCCATTTTATCATTGTAAAGCTGGATCTCAGTCCCAATTCCAAACAATATCACTGGGTTGGTTTTGTAAGATCCATGTGGAGGCAAAGTTCATAGAGTAGGACATCATCCAAATTCAATTGCCACTTGCAGGTGGATGCAGAGTATCCATCTAGTTTAAGCATGCTGTAGAAGCTCCGTTGATTCCATGCAGTAATAAATTGGTAAGAGTTTCAGAAAGAACTTTTTTCTGAGGATTATTGTTTGTACCATAGACATAGATATATAGATAGATAGATTCAGTGAAAAGGGTATGGCGGCAGAGACGGACAGTTGTGTAAATACTATGAATAAAAGTTTGTGTAGCTCTTATTCCATTCTTCTCAGTTTTGGTCTATCGGGGACATTATATAATGCTTCCGAGTAATTTCATTTTATGCATTAGTGTTATTCTGGCAGCTTGAGCCCAGGAATAACGTAAAACACTTTATGGTTTATGCTGCCAATCATCCCTCTTTACTAGTTCTAGTTCTAGACTATAAACAACATAATTCCATCACGTCAAATCGTTTTATTAATCCATCAGATGCTATCATCAGTTTTTTCTTAAAAAATTAAGATTAATTCAACAGATGCTATTATCAATTTGTGTTAAAAAATTAAGTAACTGCTGGTGTAAAAAGTCGATATGTCCGAGTGGTTAAGGAGACAGACTTGAAATCTGTTGGGCTTCGCCCGCGCAGGTTCGAACCCTGCTGTCGACGATTTTTATGAAATTATCCCAAAAAAATATGGTAGTCTCTTTTTTTTTTAAGTTCCAAAACAATCATATTAAGAGCTGCTTGGCGAGTTGGTTGGTTGGTTGGTGGCGTGGCGTAGATTATAAGCTGTGAAAGTGCAACAAACCAAAAACCTCAAGGACTCACTCTTCTTGTTCTTATAATGGATCCAGACGCAGTAGCCAAGGCCTTTGTAGAGCACTACTACTCTACTTTCGATGCCAACCGCGCCGGGTTAGCCAACCTATACCAAGAGGGTTCCATGCTTACCTTCGAGGGCCAAAAGGTTCAGGGCGCTCAAAACATCGTCGCTAAGCTCACCAGCCTTCCTTTTCAACAGTGCCAACACAGTATCACCACCGTCGACTGTCAGCCCTCTGGCCCCGCCGGCGGCATGCTTGTTTTCGTCTCCGGTAACCTCCAACTTGTCGGCGAACAGCACACCCTCAGATTTAGCCAGGCATGTCACTTTTTTAATTTTTTTTGATCCGTGATTGTTGTTTCTTTTAATTTGGGGTTTTAGGGTTTCGTGTTGATCTTAAATCGATCTTTTATTTCGATACACGTTTCCTTTCCTTTTCGTTTCTTTTTTGTTGATAAAATTGGGAGCTTTAGCCAACTGTGATTAGGTATTACGGGTTTGAGGGATTTAATTTGTTCCGCTATTGGATTTGATCTGAGACTGTCTTTTGTATTTGGCTTCTTTTTGGTCTTTTGTAATTTTGTTATATGCACCGTCTAGATCTCAGGTTCTTGTCTTTGCGATCCCAGCTTTTCAACTTACTGTAAAGGTGTTAACTTGAGTTGTTCTTTGATATGTTTTATACGTAGTTGGTGGTTCTGGTTGATCACTGTATGGTTTTGGTGCTGAAATATTTTATTCGAGACTATTGTTTGATTAGTTACAATGTGAATTCTTTTGCAACTTCGAACAGAATGATCGGGTAGCATTGCCTTGTGATTTGTTGTTTGGATATATCTTTAGTAGATCATGACCTACTTGCTTGGTATTATTCTATATGCTGTAAAGACTTACTTGGTATGAGAATTTTTTTCTGTTTATACCCTCTATTTCTTATTGTCATTTTTGTTTTAATATGTTTTCTTCAGAAATTAAAGTTTCTGATACATCTCAGTAGCTTTGCAGAATGAACATGCTTCCTGCAATCATGGTGAACAATTTATTATCGAAATTATATATCCTTGTGCATGTAATTTAGGTGGACTGGTGAGTGTGTGGGGAGACGTACTGGATGTTCTGAATCTGAGTCTAAATGTTCATTTGAGATATACCTTCGATTAGTAATTCGATATTATACTTCTGAATGGAAAAGTCCTTCAGATGGATAGACTCTATGATTCTAAAGCGTATTTATAAGAGTAATGGTCTGGGTAGAAGTGTTTAAGGGAAAGACAGAATGACACTATCATAGTCTAGTTATGCTCTTGGCCTGTGAACCGAAAGTTGAGTACATAATCAAGCATTATATGGACTTCAAGCTTCACAGCGTTTAGCATGCTCATCACACAACATTTTATGCTTATTTCAACCGATTTCCTTTCATAGGACATTGTTAATACCTGTTATACGTACAGTACTTTACTTTTCTTATATCTACTTTCTGTTTAATTTTCTAAATTTTTGCAGCTGTACTCTAGGACCATGTGTAAAAGCATTTGGATTTACTTTCTAACTACAATATTCTTGCTCAGATGTTTCATTTAATGCCAACACCCCAGGGGAGCTTTTATGTCTTCAATGACATATTCCGGTTGAATTATGCATGAAGAGAACATGAGCCACCCAATGCCTGAAAGGCCTAAATGTCCAAGATGAAGTCCGCTTCTTTGTGTTGAGTTTCGAGTCATTTTCAAATGAAAATTGGGACCTTGGTTGATTATGCTTAATGTTCCATTGTGTCTTACTTGCTGTCTTCAATGTTCAGAGTCTGCCATGTTGTGATTGATTGAGTCAACCCGTCGCAAGGAATTGGATATTGGAGGTTTTGGAACTTCACAATTTATTGAAGTTTGTCATTACTCTAAATCTTGATTTAAAGATATTTTGGGGCGTGGCTTCACTTCTCTTTTACCGCAAATCATAATTTTGGCTTTTATTTTTCTAACGAATTTTTGTATTTGATTATTAATGTTAATAGTTGTTTTATTATTGATAATAATTAAAATTAAATAAAATTCACAGAATTTTAAAATAGACCATAAAATTATATTATATCAATCACAATTCCTTTGAAAGAGCATCACAAATCCTTTAGATGATCTATAGACGATAAATTTATTGGTGTTGTGTTACGTTGTTAATATTTATTTTAAATATATTTTACTTATTAAATAAAAACGTTTGAATTTACATGTTTTAAGATATTTTAATTATAATTATATTTATTAATAAAATTATTAAACAAACTTAAATTATTTATAATTTATACTAATAATTAATTTTAATTAAATAAATATGTAATATAAAATTAAATTATTTAAAATAAAGTATATTAAATTGATAGTAAACATATTGTTAAAAGAAAGAAAAAATACTTTTTATTATTTCATAATTTTTTTGAAAACAAACGAACTCTTCGGCTGAAATGTCGAGGCTGTGAATTTCGATCAAATTACTATTTTCTTCAGTCAAAGTTGCATCGAACATTTATTCCCAAGCACTGGATCGTGACTCTTTGAGGCATCCCACTCTTTCCCATATCATACGACTTAAGACTTACTTTTCGCCATTCAAGCCCAAATCCACATGCGGGATCTCTGGCATGTTGAGAGCAGGAAGATAAGCTGCTTCTGGGGATTGTTGCGTAGAAGATGAGTTCTGTTTCTCTGCTTCTTGGATATTGGTTACAGGATTCTTCACCAACCCACTCAGCAAGCTTCCAAAGGATTTAAATGGGTGGCTCAATCCATCCTTAACTTTCAAGATCAATGACACCTCTGAAACTTGCCAAACAACTGTAAGCACGATCATTACCGATAACAGGCAGTGAGTTACCGTGTTTTGCCTCTTCAACTTTCTAAGCTCTTTCACTATCTCCTCTCCACCATCTAATCGACCCGCCTTCTCATCTTCCTTCAACTCGCTGCCGACGAGACTCTCCGCCGTCTTCTTTTTAGGATTCTCAGAGCTGGCATCTTCTTTTAACGACTCAAGCTGTTACCATACGCTAACACTTATTGATAGATCTTTCCATCCAAAACATTTGTCACGTGTTAACGTGGATTTCATCGAAATCTCATAGCGCAACTACTAAATATTTCAGATTCATTTGGCTTTCCGTTTGTCAGAAACTCATAATCAATTAATCGCCGTTAAAGAAAACCAAAAAGATAAATAACGAAAAGAAAAGATGATCAGCTCTTGAATAAGATAGCTATTTAGATGAGTAGGTAGGTAACGGTATGAATGAACTAAATTACTACCTCTGCAAGCAATTTGGAGAGGCGAAGCTGATCGTTCTCGTCATGGGTCAAGAGAGCATTATCAGCTTCATCATTTTCCTTCTCTGCTAACATTTTCTTGATTGCCTGATCGAGAAGCTTCAGCTTCTGACGTGATTCCATGTTTTCTTTTTCCTTTTCACAAAAAAATCGACAACTTAATAGCAGAAAGAAAGGGAAAAGATGGGCTTTGTTTGTCCACAAAAAGCTCTTTACCGATTCAGGCTAGAAGTCAAAACTCCATAACTCACAACCAACCGCCCAGTTTAGCCAAGTATAGATGGACACGTGGCCACTGCTACATCATCTCGATTTCAATTATTGCAGTAGCAAGTAAAGCATTCGTAATGCATCATGTTCCGATCCGGTTACAGTGTCTCATCTGTTCCCGTCTTAAAGAGCTGAACTGATATGTGTTAAGTTTCTATCGTAAATGATTTTCTGACTTCTAGCCGGAACGCTTGATATAAATTCTACGTATCGTTATTGCATCTTTACAAGATTAAGAATAACTCATCGGAAAATTACTTAATAATTCATTTCTCGTACGGAGCAATGAACGTATACTGGATGTTGTGCCCCTGTTATCATTCACGATGCTTATCCTCATTCCAGCTCTTTGGAATTTTGCATTTTCTTCTTCTGGGTTTTTGTCCCACCTGATTTTTGGTTGAAGAAACTATCGTGTATCTACGGGCCCTTCACTTTCAGAACACAGAAAACCCAGTTCAAATTGTTTCATTTCAAAGTCCAAACCCAAGAAACAAGTTTTGGACTTTCGGGTTCTGAAATTTCGAAGCACCGCTTTTAAGGGTCAGGAGGTAAACAGCTCCCTCCTTGTGCTTTCAACGATAGTACAGGTACACAAGTAAAAGCAGGAAACAAAGGCTATTTGTTGATTGCACAAATCTACCATGGACCTGAAGGTACTCTCTCTCTCGTTTTCTCATACCCCTTGTGTCTGTTTGAAAGTGTTTCTATCCGTTTGCTTGGTTTGAGTATTTGCTCTATTAACATCCGATTTCAAGTTCATTTTAATCGGCGATCATTTTCCTCAACTCTTGATGCGCTGTGCCTGTGAATTCAATCCATTTTAGGGTAACTTATAATTTTTTTTTCAAATTTTACTTAATTTTATAATTATAGCCGAATTTCAAAAAGTGGACAGCTTCCAAAGTACAGTTGTAAGGATCATTTCTTCGTTTTGGGCTTTGGGGTCGTCATTATTTTCAGCAAATAGTAGCTGCTTTTGAGTCTAGTGTTCCAAACTTGATTATTTTCGGCAATGGTTTTGAAATCTGGATCGGACTGGCCGGTTTGACTAGTTTGATTGGTGATTGATAGGTTATCTGATCCGAGTAACCCCTAAAAATCAATCTCTAATTGAACCAGTGCGAACCGGTTAATTGACCGGTTAAATCGGGATTGGTCGAATCGGTTGGCCACTGGTTCAATAAATTTTTTTATTTTTTATTTTGCTTTTTTTCTTTTTAAAACACTGATGCGTTTTTTTATTCTTTCAAAAGTAAAGCTCACCTTTTCTCCAGAAATCTAATAGAAGTAT
>JANKOD010000003.1:6979970-6995433 GCA_026284645.1 Erythroxylum acuminatum
TCAAATTCTAACTAAAACAAATTCTAAATATTTAAACCATAATTCAAACACAAAGAACCAATTAAGCAATTTAAGCAAATAGGACAAGGTCTAACAATATAACAGAACACAAAACAAGTTAGCCTACTAATCCTTTTTACAAAAGTGGATAACGGGACCAGAATAAAAGATATCATGATTGGTATCATAGAACAGGAGATACTTATGTCTCAGTATCAGAAGATACTGTTGTGTCAAATATCAGGAGACACCGGAGTGTTGATACAAGGAGACATCGAATTGTCAATATCAAGAGACACCTTAGTGTCTCAGGAGCAGTTGCAGACCTTTCTAGACATGCCTTTACCCATAACTAGGACTTAACAGTTTAAACAATCCATTTCAGATTTCAAAATCACAAGCAAATAATGTAGTGTATAACATATGTCTTTAATTCATTTTTCTCAAATTGAACATATTCACTCCCTTTTGACCAAACTCAATATATCTTATAAACATAAGCATTTGCATCAATATATTAATAAAACATTAAGTCATTACATATTACGTAACATCATAGAAACTCCCAATTCACAAACATCCATATCTAATTCACATAACATAAAACCCTTGGAACACATTTGTATTCTTAAGTACAAATTTATCTTGAACATACTATACATTTTAACATTAGACACATGATTTGTTACCTACACATTCCTTAAGTAATTACCTCAATTAACAATCCATAACTAAATTAACTATTACTCAATCAATCTAACATCATCTAGGTTCATTTTCAAGCTCAATTAAGTCCATTTAAACCATTATTAAGTATCTTAACCTTATATAGTCCAACAATTGTCTAAAACCAGCATTTTCTAATTCCTAAGTACTTCCCACAACCGTGGGAATAAACCTTATAAATCCCATGATAGGTTTACTCATCCCACAACCTCCAATTTGTTTCCAAAACTTGACTTCTTCACTTCCATTCGACACACCTTCACCAAAGTCCATCAATTCCATTTAAATTCCATCTTATTCATGCTTCAATACCTCATCAAATTCATGTCCAAACCAATTCAAAAATCATTCATAAGGCTGCTCACAATTCATAATCTTTCATGCATAAAAATCAAAAGCAAAAGCTATCAACAACTATCATGTTCTAGACCTCAATTCATCATCAATTCAATACATATTCTATCCATTTCAAACATCACATAATTCATAACACATGTTATCAAGTTTAGAATTCCCTTACCTTCGTAACTTCAAATAATAACTCTAAAGAAACAAGCCAACTAGTCTTCCAAGCACCCATGCACTTGCCTAAACCTTTTGATGCAAGGTGTCTTCATTTTGAAGGCCACGTCACACATGAAAGTGTGCTACTTGTCCTTTAATGAAGTCATCTACATGTCTTCATGCGTGGCTACCAAATGTCACAATTCAATTAAGTCACTTGTCACTCAACCAATATTACCAAATGTCAATGCATCAACTATGTCAAATGCCACTAACTCATAGGCTTAGTCATTCCAATTTTCATGTACCAACTTGACTTGCTACTTGACAATTTTCCTAGTCCAAATGTATGATCCATTAAACCAAAATTCAAGTCATATGCAATTCTCAATCATATCATAACTTTTAACACCTATTTTACATGTACTTTTATGAACATGTAACATTCCAACTAGGGTACAATTTGAGGTCTTATAGTTTTGGAGTTAGGAGGAGAAAAAATATTGGCATATTACGGATAGGTTCCTAAAATATTGACTCTTACAAGGAAGTCATTAAAATTAGTAAAGATTTTAGATAAATATAAAATTCATATAGAGTGTCTCCAGGAAACCAAGTGAATGGAGATTAAAGCAAAAGAGATCAATGGGTTAAAATTTTAATATTCAAATTGTTCGAGACAACAGATTGATTTAAGTATCTTGGTTGTCAAAGAACTCATACATCATATTATAGGAGTCAAAATGACTAATAATAAGATTTTGTCCTTAAAGATTGTGGTACAAGATGTTGTTTTCAATGTGGCGTATACTTATACACCCCAAGTAGGGTTTGAAGAATAACTTAAGCAACAATTTTAATAAGAGATGGATGAGGTGTTTCAACATATTCTCCTTAATGAGAAAGTCAATATAGGAGGAGACTTTAATGGCCATATAGGAGTGACCTCGGATGGGTATTTGTGTACTCATGGGGGTTTCAAATACAAAGATAGGACTAATAGTGAGACTACTTTGTTAGACTTTTTCGTAGCATTTAATGCAATGGTAACCAACTAGTTTTTCAACAAAAAATGAGGAGCACCTGTTGACTTTTAAGGGCAGAACTACAAAGACTCAGGTTGACTACTTCTTCGTAAGGCGAAGTGATCAATCGAGTTGCAAAGATTACAAGGTGATATCCAACGCGTACTTGCCAACTCAGTATAGATAGTTGGTTATGGATCTTATAATTAAGGGTTAGAGAAAGCATATTAGTTATCAAAGTGTACTAGAGTTAGATGGGGGAATATAAAAAGGGGGAGATTATGGAACAACTTAATGATAGAGTAATGTTTGGAGAAGAATGAAAACTACAAAGTAGATGCTAACAGGATGTGGGGGGAAGTAACAACTCTTTAAAGAATGTAACTAAGGATATCTTGGAAGTTTCTAAAGGGTTATGGGCAGTAAAAAGGAGTCTTGGCGGTAGAATAAAGATATATAAGAAAAGGCGAAGATTAAAAAGGTTGTGTATCAAGATTTATTGGATAGCAACACGGATGTAGAGAGGATAGTTAATAGAGATAGTTACAAGCTGTTAAAAAAGATGTGAAGAAGATAGTCTTAGAAGTCAGCCTTTGAGAGATGATATCAACGATTGAAAACTAAGGATGAAGAAAAAGATATATTTAAGTTGGCAAGAGCTAGGAAACAAACAGGAAGAGATTTAGATTCAATTCGTTGTATAAAGGTTGAAGCAGGACGATTGCTCATAGTTGAATATGACATCAATAGAAGATGACAAGATATTCTATAGCCTTTTTAATGAAAGTAGAGATGACAGTATTTTCTTGTATAATCTTAGCATTTCTGAGAAATATTGTAGCTTCATTTATTGCTGCCAGATCACAAGAAAAAAAATTAAAGGAGCTTTGAGGAAAATGAAAAGTGGAAGAGTAGTAGAACTTGATGAGCTACACATAAAGGTATAGAAAAGCCTAAGGGAAGAGGATTTTACTTGGTTGACCAAGCTTTTTAATGTGATCTTCAAATATGCCAAAATACTAAATTGGTGGAGACTTAGCACATAAGTCTCTCTCCATAAGAATAAAGAGTGCATCCATTGCTATAACAGCTATATAAACATCAAACTACTTAGTTACTATATAAAGTTATGAGAGAGATTGATTAAGAAAAGAGTGAGAAATGATGCACCTATCTTGTAAAACCAATTTGGTTTTATGCAAGGGAGGTCCAGGACAGAAGCTATACTCTTCCTTCAATGATTAATGGAATATTATAGGGACAAACAGAGAGGCCTATATATAGTTTTTATTGACTTAGAGAAGACTTATAACAAGGTATATAAGAAAGTTATGTAGAAGTGTTTAGAAGTTAAAAGAGTTTATGTAACTTATGAGTCATTAGGGATAAATATGAAGGTGTTAAGCCTAGAATAAAGACAACGGAAGGAGATACAGAGTATTTTTCTATTGCTATCAGGCTACATCAAGAATTCTTGTGAAGCCCCTTCCTGTTTATAATAGTTATGGATAAGTGCACCAAGAATATTTAAGGGGATATACCTTGGTGTATCTTATTTGCTGATGACATTATTTTAGTGAATGAAACAAAAGAGGGTGTTAGTGTCAAGCTTGAACTTTGGAAGGATAGGCTAAAGTCAAGAGACTTTAAATTAAATAGGACTAAGCCTAAGTACTTAGAGTGTAACTTTTCAAGTCACATGATTGCATTCAATGTGGAGATAAAGATTGGTTCAAAATATATACCACAAAAAGATTGTTTTAAGTATCTGAAATCTATCATCTAAAGCAATAATGAGATAGATAACAACATACTTTACCGTATCAAATCAAGGTGTCTTAAATGAAGTAGCACATCGGGAGTTTTATATCAAGAAAATACCACTCAAGCTAAAAGATAAATTTGAGTATTTAATAATTAGGTTGGCTACGCTCTATGATGCAGAGTTTTGACCAATCAAACATGTGCATAGTTATAAGTTAATACTGACAGAGATGAGAATACTCTATTGGATGTACAGTCGTACAAGAAAAGATAAGGTCTGAAATGTAGTGGTAAGAAATAAGTTGGAGGTGGCTAACATTGATGGTATATTAAGGAAAACAAAACTTATGTCATTTGAACATGTCAAAAGGAGCTATCATAACGCTCCAATAAGAAGATACTAGAAAATTGTATTTGGAGACTGTAAGAAAAGAAAAGAAAGACCCAAAAAGAATTAATAAAAGATGATCAAATATAATACGGCTCTACCAGAACTTGTTGAAAACTTAGTCTTCAAATTTTAGCAAACTAGAGTATAAGTAAAAGATTTTACATAAAAAGGTCATTCTCTTTTCAAAAGCTTTTTTAATCTTTTTTTTTTTAATTCTTATGTTTTGTATTTAGCCTAAATAAAACAAATTATTTGTTTGTTTGTTTCTTATCTTTTCTCTTTCAATTATTTGTTTTTATTTACTTTTTTGTCTTCTTTTTTGTCTATTTATTTATTGACTTATTTATATTTTGATTTTCTTTAATTTTAACTATTTTCACTTTTTCTTTTTCATGTAAATCAATCAAAACTAACTTCTCTACCAATTCTCAGAATTACGCATTTGAAATTTTTGATCAGTCATTATTGTTGTTGATGATCTCGATTGTTTCCACCGAAATAAAGTAACTTCTAATTTATACGAGAATAATAATCTCAACCTATCCAAAGCCATTTACACCAAATACCAATAACCATTTACAGACAATATGAGAACATGAAGCAACTACGAAATCAGGCAATTTTTCAGTGAACCCTATGTTATGTAGCCTTCTAAGTAGCTTCTAATTTGTACGAGAATAATAAAATCAACTTATCAAAAGCCATTTTACACCAAATACCAAGAAGCATTTACAGACTATGAGAACATGATGCAACTATGAAATCAGGCAATTTTTCAGTGAACGCTACGTTATATAGCATTCTGGCATGCACGACTACGAACTGTATGCACTTTACTAGTTTGTCCCTCTACTGGAACTCAAACAGCTCGTCCTTTTCCATGTCAGAGACATCATCCACAGATGTTAGTGTAGCTGCTTCGCTCGAATCACCAAGTTCAGCCTGCAAGAATTATCCAACAACTCACATTAGGCAACCAAAATTTTCAGGTGCCAATTTGAGAAATTGATCTGTACACTAAATATAGGAATCGGATTTGTCACGTAATTGTTTCCACGCATGTGAGGTTAAATTTGGTAAAATATTGAATGACATTGCCATTCACGAAAATTGATATTTTGATAGCATATACTGTGAAGGTATTTTATTCCACCGGAAGCCCTCACCGTTATTTACCAGATTCTCAGCCATAAGCAGGTGCATGATACAATAAACCAAAAAGATGAGCTGCAGAAAAGTGTTAAGCCCTGACATTTACATGCATTTCAAACCAAAAAGTTCACATGATTCCTATGGCCAAGGTAATCAAGAGTAGTGTCTTCACTGATGCAAACAGTTAGTAGGACCAGTGCTCCATTCCCCAAATTTCATGTCAACACGAGTTTACAGTACCTTAGCTTGGTAGCATCTTTCCAGCATCCGATGGTACTGCTGACGTGCTTCAGGAGAATCAACCATGTTGAGAACACGATGGACGGCCTCATCAATAGCTCCATCTACCTTCTGTTTACGGAACACCTTGAGAATATCTTCATCTTCACTGCTTTCATCAACATGCTCTGTCTCATTCCGGAAGCCTCGCAAACCAACTCCTTTACGACGCCACCGCAGCACAGCCTTGTCCATAATTCCAACAGCCCAACAAATTACCTTGTACTGCTTCCTAACCCGATAGCCTCTCACGTGAGCCTGCCAGATAAAAAGGGCATGACCTTTAGTACATGACCTCTCTAGTACATGACCTCTCAAGTTTAATATTTTCCATGAGCCGCACCGTGCGTAGGATATGCAAATTTTTGCGAGTTAAAAGTTCTATTTGGTCTACATACACAAAACTGAAGGTTGTTAACAATTTATGAACATTAATCTTTCTTTTTTTTCTTCAGGCACATAGTATTTACTGGAGCTGAAACATGAAAAAGAAAAAGAAAATAACTAGTACCTGTATCTTCACAACTTTTTGTCGTAATGCAAGAAAATCTTTGCGACTTTTCCATCCACGATACTTCTTCTGTATAGATAGAGCGGCTGAATTATAATCTCGAGCACTACCAAAGGCCATCTTTGTTGCCACGGAGAGCCCTGGAATATCACCATAGACGATACCATACTCATCTGTACTAATAGCAGAATTAGATTCTCTCTGTTCACGCTTTCTAAAAGAATGTGCTCGGAAAGCAGCCTGTATCCGTGCAGCTGCCTGAGCTGCATTACGAACAGCAGCTAAGGTTTGTTTCATTGAAACCTGATCTTCACCAGCAGCTAAGCTCATAGTTGAGATGCTATTTACAGTTCCTTCTGCTTGGACCTCAGCAGATCCTTTAGAAAGCTCAGTTTCTTCAAGTCTGAGCGAAGAAAGATGGCTAGTCAGTGCCACCTCAGAAAGATAACCTGCAAGTCCCTTATGCCCACTCGTGGCAGCAATAAATGCTGGGGTTTTGCCAACAGGATCTTGTGGATTAGGATCCGTCACAGCTCCAGCTGATGCACCAGAAGCTAAAAGAGCCGCAACCATATTTTCCCTGTTGTACAGAATAATCTGCATCATTCAAGAACTGGTACAAATCTAACCATTTGAAATAAGTTTTACCAGATTTAAAGTTGTAGATTAGGAACCGATCTGTTGTTTTAGTTCATAGTTAAATTATATCCCTCCAGCTGTCCTTGGAAACTAGTTAAGCATTATAATTTCTGACATTCAAAGATTCTGAACACTGATGCTCGTTTGTTTCAAATATAACGTCCTTAACAGACAAAGATTCAAATAAAGATTGTTCATATGCAAGAATAAAGTTCTGGTTTACCTTCCAAAACGTGCAGCCCAATGAAGTGCAGTCCACCCATTAATGTCACGGAAATCTATACTGACACCTTTACTAAGAATTGGACTCAATGCCCACTCGAAGCCCAACCCAGCAACCATGTGTATAATTCCTTGCTCTTTCTTGGACAAGGAACAACCAGAATCATCATGTCTTTCTTTGGACCTAGAAGAAAGCCATTGACACAATTTGTCTTTTACAAGCTGTTGCATAAGCCAGTCAATAGTGCTTGATGAGGTTCCAATGCCAAATAAAAGAGCCTCTATGACATGACCCCATGATTCATCATTTGCTTTCAGTTTTCTAAGCAAATGAATTCCAGTATCCGTGCTTTCTCCTTTCTGTACAAGGGAATCGGACAGAAGCAACTGCACAAACCTGACAAGTAACAATAGTTCTTCTGGAGTCTTGGTTGCTTCCACTGGGGATTCATTACAGTGACAACAACTAGTAGCTTTGGCTCGATACTCAAACTCTCGGATCTCACTGCAGGCCTCCCTATTGCCAGCAGTAATGCAGAGACTGACCTTTCCAGGAAAGTGAGGAGGAGCTTCACAGCGAATAACTCCTTCCTGAACGATTTGAAGAGGGACCTCAGTGTCACCAAACATGCATGCTAAAGCAGATTCTGATGGATCACAAAGAAAAGACCCAACAATGATTACCTGCATAAAAAGAACTCAATCTCATTAAGTTTCCTCTACAAAAACTGATAACTGAACCTAACTCACTCTAAAAGACGCCTTAAGAAGAAGAGGAAGCCCAAGCATTAAAAAGCTTGATATGCTCATGCCCCTAGTTGTTGTGGGACATGAACACATTTAACACACCCAAGAATGAATACTGGATGCGTGAAGTTTGCAGAATTAAACATGTATGGGTGGCTAAACATCAAAATAGGGGTGACGCTGATATCATGATAAATTGGGCCTAACTCCGCCCCAAAAGACTCCTCAAGGGATTATGCTCATGGTCCTACGCACTCGACAAAGACAACAAAGGAAAATGTAGCCACTAAAATGCTCGTGCTCATGCTTATGCTTATTCAATCACTTGGAATCGCCCTATAACTTCATATCTAGTAGGAAAATGGAGAAGCATTTTTGTTAAATCTAGTATTCTGCTGAGTAAAGACAGAGAAAGCCCATTTCTATAGTTCATAAAAGCAACGATTAAGCAGGTTCTTTAGTGTCAACTCACAACAAAAAAAGTAATAGTGCAGCAAAGATTTCAAGAAGACAGAACCAAGATGCAACATACTTTTGTAGCCTCAGTAGGATAACCCCACTCTGGGGATATTTCATGGATTCTGAACTTCTGTTGTTGTGCAAGAGTCAACCTTGAGCCAACTTCAATAGGCAGTTGGGTGTCCTCATACAACATCGCAAAGTAGCCAGAACTGATGTCGTGAATTTCTGGATTCAAAGAATAGGGTGACATTTTGACGCTTTCAAGTTCTTGAGGTATTGAAGTAGAAGCTGATAACATATGAGAATCGTCAAAAATGTCACTAGCTAATGAAATTTCTGTATCAATAACTATTAAAAGCAGTGGACATACAGTTTCCAACATCATTCCCATTGAAATTTTGCCAACAAGTTTGTTCTTCGCCGGTAAATTCGTTGCTCAAAGTAGAATCGGGCTTTTCCTGCTATAGAACATGAAATGGATGTAGTAACAAAACCTAAAACCAGGGCCGCATGAAAAGAAACAAACTAGTTTCCTAAAAACTGAAAAAAAATATAAGCACATGCCACAAATTGAAGAAAACACTGAAGCAAATAACTCTGAAATATAACAAGGTTCATTGTATCCAAGTGTTTCACCTGGAAATCAATTGGTGATAAAGTGTTACATGATTCCAACATCTCATTCCAGGATAAGGATTCTTTATGTCCATCTTTGTAATCATGAGAATAAGACTCCTGATAGGCATCACAACTACCTAGAAACCATAATCACTACTATCAGCTCTTTCAGTTCATCTTTCAATAAACAACAAAGAAAAGTAATGAACAAAAGCTCCATACAGTCAAATCCAACTAGCATAAGACTGACACACAGTTGAACTTAGTTGAGCAAAGAAAAGAAGAGACAAGAAAGGTATACTTATATGTAACAATTCAGTATTAAGGATATTTTATTAAGTAGTAACGCTTGAGCAACAATCTGAAAAGAAAGAATATAATAGGTAAGTCAAATAATTTAAAAGAAAAGATGTATGCCAGATATTCTAGCGTATATGGTTTAAGTAGAAGTTTAAAACCTGCCCACCGGTAAATTTAAAATTACAAACCTCCATCCTGAAGGAATCCCATATCGTTTGCTTGCAGTTGCATCCCGCAACTCTGGTTGCCTACAATATATCCTGGTTTATCTTGAGAAGTGACAGATTGATATTGCTTGGACATCTCTCTTTCATGTTCCACTAGTTCAGAATTATTTATGGCCCCTTGCTGACTGTTCAATGTATCAATATCTTTGATGCTCTCATCGTTCAAACTCAGCTGCTCTTCCAACTTCCTTAAAAATTGACTAACTTCAGTTCTAGGATAACTAGCTAACTCTGCGGTATAGTCTACCCCACCGTCTTTGATGACTCTTTCAGAACTAACTTCGGCATACCCTGGGCTATACAATTTCTGGTGGAGCTCCAATCTATCATCCACCGCAGAGGTTAATCCCTGATTTTCAGTGGTATAAGAGCTTGGACTAGGAACCAAAGTAGAAGATGATGCTGGTGACAACTCTGCAGTAGATGCAGGAGATAGCTTTCCCTATAGACATAAAAATAACCACCATATAATTTAAAGCTCAAAACAATTTCTTCCAGAATGTCAAAATGTAAATTAACAGGAGTATTTTGTTGTTTAGATGGACCAAAAAAATTTAGCAACTTTGACAATCAACTCATTCCAACTTCCGTCGGAACTGAAGAGTCTAGATAATAAACTTCGAAACATCAACATCAAAGCCCATAAATACTTGATATTTACATTAGTTTCTGAGAACTAACCTCAGTAATCTCCCTATAATGAACAAGAACAATGTGCTCGTGCGCCCTAAAAAAAAAAGAGTTATAAGCAAATTCAAAAAGGAAATAACCATCTTTGTCTCATTCGGTTTAAAGATAATTTTCCAATTATCCGAATCAGTCACCCGTCCAATTCCAAGATTTCATAGTCTCTCTCAGCACTTCTTCAAGATCAAAGGCAATAATTTATAAACTAAGAAAAAGAGCACCAAAAAATATAGGCATACATACGGGTCCAGCATCCAGTAGCTTCTTCTCTGAAAATTTGGGTTCTGTTCTCCATGGGCGTAATAACAATTTAAAGCTTCAACATTACCCACCTAGCAATGAACAAAAATGCATCAACTCCAGGAAAAAAGATAAAAGAATAATATTCTTGCAAACACACAAACAGATATAAATTATGTCCCTAATCATATAGAAAACCCAAGATATGCAAACACATTGAGATATAAACCTTAAGTCGTTCGTGCGCCTCTCCAACGGTTCTTCCATCTTTCTTTTTACGCCAATTATGACCATCTCTACGGAAAAACCGAGTAACCCTCTTGTTGAAAAGAAACACCGATCCACCTAGTCAAATATTAGCAAAAATGATAGTTAACCCAATTACCAACAGAACAACATTGGCACTGAAAATGGGCATATAAAAACAAGGAACATACTACTTGGCTTATGCACAGGCTCTTGGGTGAGTTGGTACTTTCCTTGATTCTGTAAAATTGACAAGATCTCTGGTGGCTTCAGCCACCTCGCCTGTGCTTCTTGAAACAGCTTATCTATATCATCTCCTGAAATTTATGAAGAAAAGCACAAAAAGTTGCTTCTTGGTAAAAGTAACTTAGTTAAGAAAAAAAAAATCATGAAGGAGACAACAGAAATTTGAAATTTAGTTTGGTAAACTGTCACCTGATTCCGACATGTCGGAAAAATTCGGGAACTTCAATAATTGGAGAGAAATGACACCACTGAATGAGTTGTTACATGTGACGAATCGACTAGTAGCACAACTGCAGCTACTTGGAGCTGAAGAAGACGAAAAGCTGAATCGAAACTGTGGATGCGAGAGGGAGGGAGGGAGGGGATTTGTCGTCTGATATTGAAGCTTAGATCGTTTTGAGAGAGTCAAGGCTGGAGAGACGAGACTGGTATAAGAAAAAGTGAAAAACGACAAGATGAAAGTAGGAGAGAGGACAGGGCAGTCATCGGAGCTCAGATTTTTTTGGTGGGTCTAATTTTACTCTTAGTAATCGTCAAAACGACGATTATTTAATTTTATATAATAATTAAAATAATATTATCTTAAGTATTTTATAGAGTTAGACATTATAAATTAAATAGAACTAAATATCATAAAACTAAACGTCATATTAGGCATTAAATAGAATTCAATCCACATAAAATCAAACGGAGGGCGTTGAGACATGGCCAGATACCTACCACTGCTATACAACTACAGTAAGTAAATACATACATAGTTGCCTTAAACAATTGTCGTACACATCTCGTGGGTTGTGGCAGGTCAATAATAAGGGGTTGCCCACAGGCTACAAAGTCTAATTCCTCTGTTCAATTTTATGTGTTTATTGTATCCAGTGAATCTCAGCCATTTATTTATGCAGGTTTCACGTTTATAAATAAATGACTGAAATTCACTGGACACAATAAAACACCATAAAAACTGGACAGAGGATCTTAGTTGCAGGCTACGGACAAAAGTATGTTGATATATATATTAATCACGTACAAAACGTGCAATTATGAACTAGGGACTGTAGATATATGCAATTCAAAGTCTTTCCTGCTATGCTATGAATAAAATCCTCCTTTGTAAACTTTCCCTTTTGCATCAAATGTGAAACATCTTTGGATTTACTTTGAATCCATCCTTAGATTTTTAGATGTGGGAAGTTACGTCGCCAACTTGGGGTGGGTCCGACTCCAAAGTTTCCAGTCCGACTTTTCTTTTGACGTCCTCTTTGAAGTTTCCCCGAGGTCCTTCCGATTGGTGTCCCTACTATGTACGTATGAAATTTCGCCACAATTTTCCGAAACTGCTTTAGGAGTTGGCACGAAGCTTACAAATTTAATCAATCAAATCATGAGAGTGACACGCTCATCCATGGACCTTCGGCGAAATTTCTAGGCATACTTTTCAGGTTTTCCCTTACCATCGTCCGTCGGTCCAACCATGTCATATTCTAATTAACAAATTAAATATAGAAAGATGAAGGATAAATATTTCAGATAATTTTTTAAAATTACATAAATCCTTTAATATATTATATTAAATAGTTTTTATATAATACAACAACATTTCTTTAATTTTATTAATATTATTCTTACATATTTCTCACAAAATTAAAATATATCAATAATATCAACAACACTAGCTAACACGGTAAGTCTGAAAAAATGCGGTAATTATTCTTTAACTAAAAACATATATAGATCTTAAATATGAAATATATAAATTTTAAAATATTTTTAATAAATATATTTAAAATATATTAAACTAATATAGTCAATTATATAATATAGAATCACTTCATATTGTTAAGGGAAGGCATGGATTCATATATCATATGCACGATAAAGCAGCGGAAGTGTCGGAATCTAAATTCCAACCCATGATATCCTAAAAAGCTCAAATGCACGCATAAACAGATTATATGAACATACTATAACAGTACATGTACCTATTGATCCTCTTCCTTTTTTTATTCTTTTCCTTGTTTAGGTTGTTGTAAACACCAAACCGTTCCTTGATCACTCAAGAACACGCAAAGATGAAGAAGAAACAATGTGTAAGGGTGCTCTAAGTTCAAGTAGATGCTCTAATGGAGAGAAAGATCAAGACTATGTTGAATGCACTTTGATTTATACAATAATTGCGTAAATTGCATGAATAAGACTCAAGACACTTCTCTTTAATTCTAGAACTCTTCTAGACACTTTATTCTCTCACTTGAGTGTGTTTGTGACTGGTTTGCTCTTGTGTACATAAGTGAAGAACTCACTTATGTACATTTGTCGAGCCTTCGGTCACGATCGTGGCCTATTTAATTGATAGCCTCGTCTTCGGTCACGATCATGGCCTATCATGGCCTACTTAAAAATAGTCATACACACTTTGTTTTTCATTCGATCTTTTATGCGTGTGACGTTTAAGTTTTTAGTTATTTTGGGCACTTGAATTAACTCTTAATCCGAGCAAATCATGGATGGTTTCATGCCACTTAAATTAACTCTTAATTCAAGCAAATCATGAAGGATTTCATGATGTCAATTTATCGGAATATAATTGGATTAACACACAAACTTTTCGATAGTTAATTATCTGACTTACGAACCTTCCCACAAACAATTACCGTGCAATTCGTCCTTTCACCATACTATACCTCACTTGGTTCGAAGTATGGGTTATGTGTCAACTCCCACTAAACTAACTACGTCATATCTAATCCAAGTGATGTTAGTTCTTGTCTTAGGATCTCATTACTCTATATGTCATTGAAGACTCTCTTCATGATACATAACTGCTTTGGCAAGAGACTCCTTAGTAATGACCCCGATAAGAGGCCGTGGATATCATCTCCTTCTATCAGGAGTGGTGAATCCTTTATTGACTACCCAATCACCTTCGAATACCAATAGTTGTACCCAATCACCATCTTATGAGGGACCTTGTCTTGAGACAACAAGGAATGATGTCAAAACACATGATTAGTATCCAAGATATCCTTGAGTACCTCAAGTCTAAGAATATATGCACTATTGCTATGATGAGATTAATCATTGACATTTGATACATCATTCATATGATAATCTCATAGCAGGTCATCCAATGTACTTACAACCCTTAGTAAGCATCCCCGTGTTAACTATAAACATCTCATGCTTACGGTTTGTAAGATTCACTGCTTGATCAAATCAATAGTATAACATGTGCTAGTTTATTCGGATTAATAATGTCCTGTCTTAATAATCATATAACTAGGGATAATTTAGATACTAACATAATTGCACATGATAAGAATCTCACTATCATGATTTCCTTCATGCCATGTTTTGTATCATGGACTTCATTAATTTGATTTAAGATCGACATCAATTCATAAATAAACAAACATCGAATTAATGAAAAATTGTCTTTCGCTTTATCAATCAAAATAAGGTTTGTACAAAAGAGTTAAAAGTGATTACCTTTAGAGCACTACTCTAACAATCTCCTACTTGCACTAAAGCTAATTGTCTTTGTATCTAATATCATAGGCGAGTAAACTAGAATCAAATTTCATTTGAGGATGTGGCTTAATCAAAGGATCAACGATGTTCTAATCTGTGGACACTCTCTTTATCTTCACATCACCTCTATCAATAATCTCCCAGATCAGGTGATATCTCTTAAGTACGTGCTTGGACTTCTGATGAGACTTTGGTTCCTTGGCTTGAGCAATAGCCCCATTGTTGTCACAGTACAACAATATCAAGTTTACAATGCTCGGAACCACTTCAAGTTTCATAACAAACTTCTTGATCTAAACAGTTTCTTGTATCGCTTCCGCAGCTGCAATGTACTCTGGCTCGGTCATTGAGTCTGCAGTCGTTTCTTGTTTGAAACTCTTCCAATTGATTGCTCTACCATTCAGTGTGAAAACATAACCTGACTAGGATTTAGAGTCATCATGGTCAGATTGAAAACTGGTATCCGTATGTCCACTCACTACAAGATCTCCATTTCCATATATCAAGAATACATCCTTAGTCCTTCTCAAGTACTTTAGGATATTCTTGACAGCCACCCAACTAGGATCCGATTGATATCTGCTCGTAACACTTAGAGCATACGATATATCAGGTTTTGTACATAACATAGCATACATGATTGATCCGATTGCCGAAACATACAAGATCATACTCATCAGAGTTCTTTCATCTTGCATCATGGGACACATATATTTCGAAAGTTTTATCCAATGAGTCATGGGAAGAATTATCTCTTGGACTGCTCCATGCTAAACTTTTTTAGCACTTTTATCTATGTATGTACACTGTGAAAGACCTAGCAACTTCCTTAATTTATCTTTATAGATCTTTATTCCCAATATGCAAGTTGCTTCTCTAAGGTATTTTATGGAAAAATTCCGGGACAATCAAATTTTGACTGATTGCAAACTTGAGACATCATTTTCTA
>JANKOD010000003.1:7015232-7030807 GCA_026284645.1 Erythroxylum acuminatum
TTCATAAGCCTCAAAAACTCATTCCCTACTGCAACAACTTAGTTAAATTATTGATCAAACGGTCATACATGCATTCGTTGAAACATTCCTAAATCCTGTCGGAATAAATATTATAAAACTTGTTGATATAAAAACCAGACGTGACGGAAGAACAAAAAGTCAAGAAAAACTATCAGACATGTTAGCCTTGTTTTATCTTCTCGTGTCGATCGTTACTTGTCGCTATACAAAGCTGCCATTGAAGGTGATTAGAACACTTCTAACTTTTTTAAGGAAGATTCCAATTCAATAACTGTCGATGTCACTGAAAAGTTCATGGCTATTCTTCATATCGCTATTGGTATTGATCTGTCCTTGAAATTTGTTTAAAACCTTGTGGGGTTAACGTCTAATCTCCAACACGTGAAAGAAAAATTTTGGAACACCCCTTTTTATACAATCTTTCACAAATCACATTGATAGTGGCGGCGCAACACACTTCAAGAGAGGGTCTTGTTCAGTTATCAAAGATTTGGGTATTTATACATACACGAACACACACACACACACATATATATAAATATTAATTAATTAAAAATAAAAAAATATTTTTTTAAAAAAAAACTTAGGAGGCCCAATGGTTCCATATTTATTTATCCTTAAAATCCTTTACTTATTAGCAACATTCATTTTAGTTATTCTCAATAATTCTTAATGATTAAAAGAAATTAGCTTCGTGATTTTGTGTTTTGATATTTTTACATTTTAGAATGAAAGTTATTTGAATTAAATGTATTATTTAGTTTATAAAAATAATAAGATTAAAGAGGCATAATTTTAATAATCAATGTAGCTGAAATTGCTCTAATACTCTTTAAATTATTTAATAATATCAGTTTTGTCTTTTTTATAATTATTATAATTAACATTATTTAAAATATCTTTTCACACCAATAAATAATTTAAAGTGTACATAATTAATTTAGACAATATTGTTTATAATAGTTATAAGAATTACTGAAAATATAACTTTTCTTATCTTTTCCTGAAAGATATAGCGTTTACTAGTAATTTATACCCACTACTAAAAAATCGCTGCCGCTAGGAAAACTCTCCTTTTAATAGTTTAAACAAAGCATGAAGGTAATAAAAGAAAGCAAGAGAAACAGTTGGGATACATGGCGCAGGTTGGCAAGTCATGTCCGCCTTGTCAAGTGTCAATATGCTAAAGTTCGCAGTTACGCGCACGCATGTGCACTCGGGTTTTCATTACTTTCCTTGTGCCATTGTCCCCTTCTTCTAGTTTTAGAATCCCGTTTAAAAATTAAAAGCCAATGTTCTACACATCCCACCAATGCCAATCACCTCCAAAACTCCTATTTCTCTCTAGACAAACACTCGCTAAACTGTAATCCCACCAAAACTTTACATAACTCACCTGCTCTTCAATACTTGATTGTCGCTTAATTTAACTGCTGGTATGCCAACCAACGACCGACCCAGATTTCGTTGTTGTCCTCGTTAAATGAATGTTAAAATGAGAAAGTGAATTCGCACACCTTTCGTTTTCTTCTCCAAGTTGTATGATGTTGTGATTTTTGTTTGGATAATGGAGACGATTTAGGACTTTGTGTGTTGCAGACAAGGATTTATTTATTGATTGTTAATTTTTGCTTTTTCATTCTCGCTAGTGCTGCAGCATTGAACAGTTTCGTGTCGTTGGTTGAAAGGTGATCCAGATATGTTAAATGATCTGGTAGTTCCTTTTGTCCTTTAATTGTTTGAAATCTTTGAGGTTTTCAATGTATGATCATTGGATTTAATGTTTAGCCGCTTCTTAGAATGTTATTGATGTTTCTTCCGCACGTAGATGGAAAGTGGAGTTGATTCTTCAACGGTTGATGTTTCTTCTAATGCATGTCTCTCTAATGCCCATTCAATCTATTGTGAAGGTTAGTTTGTTCTCTTTGTTAGTCTTTAAATGTATTGAAGTGGGTATATTATATATTTCGTTTTTTGTTAGCAATAAGTGTTTGGGCTATAATGTGTGATGATCTTCCGTTGTCTTCATTTTCATCTGCTCACTTAGAGTTTCTTATTTGGTTTGATCTTTTCGTTGTTGTTGTCTTTCAGACTATAATGACGTGATTGGGAGATGGGGCACATGTCATCCTGATGTTGAAGCTCAAGGCCTCGAAATTGACCCTCGTGTAACAATAAATTCTTCTTGTTTTTTCTTTTGAGTTTCTCTGTTTTAGTTTCATTGCTTTTTTGGTACCATATTCACTTTTTAAATCTGATGTAGGGTGTTTTCAATGACTCTTTTTCTCCTTTATTCAATGGTTATGGCCATACTCGAGAAATTGTACAAAGACCTTATGCACCTTTCTCAACATCACTGCCCTTTGTAAGTGATCATGATCAGTCATACAATGGCCAAGGATTCTCCAATCCGGATTCACACTATAACCAACATGTCATTCCTTCAAAAATTCATTTTGCTGCTTTGCAAAATGCAATTCCTCAAACTAGTTTGGCAGTCAACAGTGACCCACAAGTAGATGGCAATATGTTTGGGGCGAGATCAGGATACATGCCAGGTTCTTTTTGCAGGGGAAGCAACTTTTCTGCAAACTCTGGAGAGGTGGATTTGTTGAAGCAAGGATTTGAGGGATTTGAAAGTGGTGGATTGTGGTCGGATTGCCCAAAATCTATGAACAATAAGAGTTCTTTTGTGCATTTGTCATCATCATCTGCAATTGGAAATCCAATTGCTTCACTGGGTTTGTCTGGACTGGTTAGTCTCCATTGCTAGAAGATCCTTTTACAGTTGATTGATTACTGAAAGTTAGCAACAACCTTTTATGCTTATAAGGCTCCATGAATTGCTCTTCAATTTAATTTATTACTAGTAAGTTAATGTGTTTGAAAGCGAACAATCTTTCTGCTTTCTGATTTAGCTATGTCACTTGATCCTGTTAAAGATTCATAATCAATTCAAACGCATTTGACAGATGATTGTTTATAGGCATTGCGTATTCTCAGGAAAATTCAGACTCTTCGATGCAAATGATGTTTAGGTTTGCAAGATCATGTAGGAAGTGGATTTTAGTGTCAGTTGAAAATATATGTTTTGCTATATCCTTGTGTATGTGTGCATATATGCGCCTGATATATGTTCATGAATGTCAAGATGCTCACACACACTTGTTGTGGATTTTGGTTCATGAACGGATTTGATACGGACAAGTATTGTTTTGTTTTCGTTTCATACGCTGCAGATATTCACCGTAAATAATCAAGGGATCCTTGTCATGCAATTCAGAAACGTTTGATTACTTGTTACATTATTTACTTGGTTAAAAGAAGCACAAAGCAGCAGACATGGATCAACGTGTTTCAAACATTTTGGAATTTACGTTTGATTATAATGAAGATGATTATATATAATCAAACAATAATCCTTGCAGGCCTCTCAACAAAAGGATTCATTTTATGGTTTTGGATCACATTTAGACTCTCGATATAAGAGCTACACTGGAAATCCAATTGATGGAAGCCCTCGATATGAGGTGGAGTCCTCTTCATCTAGAAGAACTGATGGGCAGAACTGGCCCTCACTCGATGAAGCAAGGCAACAGCGTAGGTGCAATGGCTTTTCATGCAATTGCGCAAATTCATTGGATACGACAGGAGAGTGGAATAGGGGACCTAGGGCACTGAAACCAAGAAGTCAGACAATGGCAAATAGGTCAGATGTCGATGATTGTGGAGCTGCAGTTTCTCATGTTACAAAGTCTTATAATCAAGCAGAGTTTGTAACTGTGTACAAGGACGCGAAGTTCTTTGTAATAAAATCGTACAGCGAAGATAATGTTCATAAGAGCATAAAATATGGTGTTTGGGCTAGCACCCAGAACGGTAACAGGAAGTTAGATGCTGCTTACCGTGAAGCAAAGGAGAAGCATGAAACATTCCCAGTCTTTCTTCTATTTTCGGTAATCCACTATATCTACTTGTCTTAATTTTGTATAACTGAAATCTCAAATCAGTTGATGTGAGTAGACTGTTGACTGCTATGAGCATCATAAATGGAGAGAATGAAATTCTTGGTAATACAGTAAATGAAGTGGCTACTTGTAGAGATGATTATTATAAGCATCGTCAATGGAGAGGATTAACTCTTGGTAATACAGTAAATGAAGTGGCTACTTGGTAGAGATCATTGGCATGAAATCCTCTGTTTTTATGAACCCGAGAGGATCTAAACCCGAGATCATTATGTTTATTCGACACTTGATTGAGAATGTGGTCATCTTTATTTTCTTTTCCCCTGAGAGCCGAGTGCCGGACTTCTTCACAGGGTTAGTTTTCATGCTGTAGTCGTGCATGGCCTCATGAATGCAGAAATTGCCTGGACTTGCTTTGCAATTAGATCCTCAAGAGAGATAAAATAAGGAGAAGAACGAAACTAGTGTAAAGCCAATCGAAAAGGACAAAAAATGGCGTAAGCAACATTTTGAGGAAACTCCTGATTCTTAAAATATGATGGAAACTTATTGAGGAACTAGATCAGTATGGTCCATGAAAGCAAAAAGCCTACCGAGATACAGACTTCTCGTTCCCCTAGTTTAGCACTTACCATATCAGAGTGATTAGTTTCCCGCACAAAAACAAGAGATTGATGGGCTTGCTGACCAACTATTTCCGGTCGTTCTAATACATTTTTAATGTTGTTTTACTAAGCATTTTCTGAATACAATGGTGTGGAAATTCTATTTATCACTTCGTTTGTGTCTCATTAAACCTTACGCAGGTGAATGCCAGTGCGCAGTTCTGCGGAGTAGCTGAGATGGTTGGACCTGTGGACTTTGACAAAAGTGTGGATTACTGGCAGCAAGATAAGTGGTCTGGACAGTTCCCTGTCAGGTGGCAGATCATTAAAGATGTACCCAACAGTCAATTTCGGCATATTGTTCTCGAAAATAATGACAAGAAGCCAGTTACTAACAGTAGAGACACTCAAGAGGTAAAAGTTCATTTCTACGCCATCATCTTTTTCCGGGACCATGAATTATGGGGACGAATAAGCAATAGCTTATTGCTGGGTTTTTTCTCTAAAAGAGTTCCTGATGTCCTGTGTTCAAATTTTGGTTCCTCTTTGCGGATTTAATGAGCTTCTTTAAATAGGTATTTCTACACTGAACTCAGATGATGAATATTTGCCTTACGGCGTTTTTTGCTTGAGTTTGCTCTAATCGGCAGTCACTTCCTCTAAATTTTTGACTCAATATCTCTTTGGATGGATACTAAGTATGCTAGTATGAAGAACCTTGTATCTTGCAGTCAGTGGTATTGAAACCTGTCATATTTGTGTTTTCTTCCTTTTACTTCACTAGCTTAGATCACTCATTTGCGCATGCAGCATGTAATCCATGATACTCTAAATTTTACAGGTGGAACTAAAGCAGGGTATTGAGATGTTGAACATTTTTAAAAACTATGAAAGCCATTCTTCAATCCTGGATGATTTTCTGTTCTATGAAGAAAGAGGCAAAGAAGTCAAAACAGCAAAGAACCCTGCTGTCAAGTGCAGTTAAAGGACAAAATCCTGTTTCGCGGTCTACCGACTTCGTTCAGAAATTGTCTAAGAGCTTTGCTGAAGCTGTTTCTTGTAATGAGAGCAAGATGGTCTCACACTTACATCAGAAGACTATTGGCGTTGATCCTGAAATACGAAGTTGACAATATCAGTGTGATAATAGAGAAACTATCTTCTAGATGTTGAGAGTGGGGATCTTTACTTGTCAATAATTCATACTTCTTCGGTTCTTTTTTGTTTTACGGGACTTTTCATATGTTTATATTGGATGGAGATGATTGGGATGCCTGTAATATCAATTTTCTGATATCGGCTAAACTGATTATGGCCCCAAATTGTTCTGGAGCTGATAGCGAATGGATGGTTGTTCTCCAGTAGTCTGAAGTTTCATAAGATGGGAATTCCAGTGCTACCTATGACCGGTAGGAGGCGGTTCTGGTACTCGGAAGAATGAGTTGAACGTTATTATAGATTACACACAGAAAATAGGACGTTCAGGGAGGTATGATTCTAATGAAACTCGATAACGGTGCTCGCAAGATAAGCTTTGTGCATCTGTAGCAGTGAGGGGTTGTGTTGATTGTTGTCCATTTAAGCAACTCAGATGAACAGATTTTTAGGATGAATTAGCATAAGCTCTCACATCTTTTCCAGGCTTGGAAATGCGACCCAAAGTTTTATTTGCCAAGATGAACTCAGTTTTAGTTCAGGCCAGAGATGCTCATGAACTCAGTTTTAGTTCAGGCCAGAGATGCTCACGGGCTGTGCACCCAGAAGTGTTTTCAGTTTCAATTTTCTAGCGAACAGTTTCAGGATTTGCATGCCAATGTGAAAGCTTGAAGGTTATAGCCGTCACAACAAGTAGACTCTATCGAAAAGTCATGGTAGTAGAGATTACAGGTAGATGCAAATAAACATGTCCTAGAGAAATCAAAATGAACTGCAAACGAGACATCCCATTCGATAACTAGTAATCCAACATAGCAGGTACGTCAGGGAACGCATAGATAAGGATGGCCACAGCAATCACCAAAGGACCAGAAAAGAGATGTCTACGGTTGCTGCCACCGGAATCGCCACTTTTCTCTGGCGCTGCCGTTGTGGTTGTATTAGGAGCTGCTGTTGTCGAAGCATTCGTAAAAATCGCAGCTTCAGGGGAGTTGGGAGGCAACCCTAGAAGTTCTGGCAAGAAGCAAAACAACCATGTGTGAGATTCTTGTGTTGAACTGTGACTACTAAAACAAATAGCCTTACATACATCAATCATGCTCAAGTACTTCTAAAGTTCAGTTTCCAATCTAAAGTTCTGTTTCCAACTTGATACACTCCGAGTGGATGAAGTATATGTAACGATTCTACTCTCTTGCAAATATTGATCTTGACTTAACATTCGATGAAGTTCTTAGTTTAAGTTAGCTTGTGTAAGGAAACTTGGATCCAAGACATCTCTTAAGCAGGCTTATAAATCATCATTAGTAGTAGTCCTCCTATTCCAAAATGATAGAACAAAAAACGGTATCTATTTTCTCAATTCTTTTGGTAAACCCAGTAAGAAAAACAAGATTGGCGCATTCCACAGCACCATAAATAGATCGATGATACCAAGTTGTAATGAAGAACCTTATACAATGCAGAAGGAGATCAAGAACTCAACATCATGCATCAATCTACCCTCAACAAACAACCACATAAACTAAAAGATATGAGAGTCATGAACTCACTAGGGCAGTAGCTGACAGTAGCATTTTGAAGTTGGCAAGCAGAAGGTAGCTGAAGAAGTCTAGCCTCCTGAATACCCAAACTTCTCAACTGAGAGTTTCCAGATCCACTATGAGTCTGCTGCATAATATAACACAAGCACTTGGCATCGCTTCCTTTCACTTCTTCCACAGCACTGCAACAATCCTTGGTTGGCGTATCGGCTTTCCCTGTGGCATAGTTCATGCACTTCATCACCTTCTGGAAATCATCCTGACACTCCTGGCTTAAGCTCTCCCCACTAACCACTACAAGACCCGAATTACTCCACACAAACCACAAGAGCAAGAGACAACCCCAGACCCGCCCTCCGATCATCTTCAGTGCAAGGTTACGAATTGGAAGCTAAGCTTGACTATAATAATATAACAAACAATGGTTGATAGATATATGAGAAAACAAGGAGAAAGATGGGATAAGGCCGGATTATGCAATCTTGACCGTCCAAGATGGCAGCAACTGCCCACAATATTTGAGATCAACAGTGTAGATCTGAGTTGCACATGTCAAGTCAAATAGGCAGTGAGACCATTAATGAATGTGCTTATTGAGCAGTTGCACCGTAGTAAAGTCCCGTAGTGACGCAGCTGTCCAGTCTACAGCGAACAGTATCTTTGCCTTTAATAAGGTTCAGACTTAAACAAACTACGTGTCACAGAACTATCCACGTAACAGTGATGCTATGTTTTAATGCCGAATTCGAATGCAAGGCCTTGACTGTCCCGCCTCCGTTCTGAATCGTCCGATTCTCACTTAGTATTGTGATATCCGTTCAACTGGATTCTCACTTAGTAATGGAGCGGTAAATGATAACCTATCTGTTGTAATTTTAATGAAAAACGCTTTTCGATAAACCTACCCAAAGACAAACGCGTAACAAAAAGAGATACTGTAGAAGTTACCAAAATATGATAAGATGGTTTACTCTTACTCACGTGTATAAGAACTTTGAATGTGTTTTATTGGAAGTGGTAATAGGTTCGTTTCAAAATTGTATTTAATTTTAAATAAATAATTAAAATATATTATCTATATTTAATAATTTATTTACTGACACTTAAAAATAGTAATTACTATTCTTTAAAAACTTTGTTAATATTAATTCAAAAGGCAGAGATTTTCTATTTAATTTCACTTTTTTATTTCTTGTTGTTATTTTTATTTTTTCAAATAAAAACAAAAAATTGGGATCTTGAAGTTGGTGACTTTTACAATATGGAAGGCATGATAGAGGTCATACAACAAGACGAAGGGAAAAAAGTTGAAATTATGTAAGGCTATGTTTGATTGAACGTAAAGTTTTTAATGAATTTAAATGAAATTGAATGAATTATAATGAAATATAATATAAATGAATGTAATATTAAAAAATTATTTTTAGGAGGGATGGAAAAGTTTGTAATGTGATATAGTGAAGTGTTGTTTAGAAGAAATGCCTATAATATAATTTAGTAAAAGTTGTTTTTTCATGTTACATTCTATCTTAAACCTTCTAAATCGGAGATTTTTCATTTTTATTGTTTAGGATGAAATGAAATGTAATATGAAACCCTCCTCTTTTATTTCATTGTATTATAAATCTTCTTTTCAGACGAATTATATTATATTTCATTTTATTCTATTAATAAACTTTCAACTAAACATAATCTAGAGGGTAATACACAATACGGTATCCTTTGGTTGAACGAAAGAGAGCTCATAAATATGTAGGAGAAAAGGTGGAGACATTTTGAATTACTTCCAAGCTCCCTGGGGGAGGATGGAGATGGCAATAAAGAAGGGAGAATCATTGTAATTTAGAAAATTTTCTATCTTAGTACTTCTGCTTTGTGAAATCGACTGAGACTGATTTGTGTTGCTGGCAATTGAATTCTGGCCCACAACATTACTCCTCCTTCAAAAGACACCTAGTCCTTAAGGTCAAAGTTAGGAAAATCCTGCTGGAATTCATGTAGAGTTTCCCAGGTAGCATCAGAAGGTGGTTGGTTTTCCTATTGGACCAAAATTTGAGGACAAAGTTGGCCTTGTTGTATAATCTTGCGATAACCAAGCACAACAACAAGTTTAAAAACATGTTGAGAATTAACAAATTGTAGTGGTAAGGGAATAAGTTGTTGTGGCGGATCACTAACACATTTCTTCAAATTAGATACACGAAACACGTCATGTATTTGAGCTAAAGGGGGCAGAGCTAGCCGATATGCAACTTGACCAATTCACTTAGTGATGTGGAATGGACCAAAGAATTGCTTGGAGAGTTTGTTGAATTGACGGTAAGCTATAGAGGATTGGCGATAGGGTTGCAATTTTAGAAATACCCAATCATTCTCCAAAAAGAAACATCATTTCTTTTACAATCGAACTGATTTTTCATATGAATATGAGTATGCTGTAGGTTGGCCCGGAGAGTGTTTAACACATCAGCTCATGACTTCAACAAGTCTTCAACAGTAGCAATCGCAGTGGAGGAGCCCATATAGTCCAAAAGTGTTCGTGGGTGAATGCCCAAATACAGGCTCAAATGAAGTCATTTTAATGGCTGAGTGCTATGAAGTGTTGTAATGCTACTCAGCCCATAGCAAAAACTGAAACCATTACTTGGGATGGTCCGAAGTGAAGCAGCACAAATAATCTTTCAAGCAGCAATTGAGTACCTTGGTTTGTCAGTTGATTTAGGGGTGATAAGCGATGCTGGTTGCAAGAGCAGTTCCCTGCAGTTTGAACAATTCTCTCCAAAAAGAGCTCCTGAAGATAGGGTCTTTATCTGAGACAATGCTGGCTGGGAAACCATAGAGACGCGTTATATCTCGAATGAAGATCTCAGCAACTTGTGGAGCTGAAAAATGTGCTCATAAGGTAGAGAAATGGGCATGCTTAGAGAGTCTATCCACTACTACTAAAACTGTGGTTTTACTAGCAGAGAAGGGCAGGTGAGTCATAAAATCTATGGACAACGAATCCCATATCATTCCTGGAATGGGGAGTGGCTGGACTAGGCCTTGTGGCATTTTGTTGAATGGTTTAAATCGTCTAGAAAACTTGACATCTTACCTCATATTTCTGAATACTTTGCCTCATCTTTGGCCAATAAAAAATGCTAGCATTGAGAGCAAGTGTTCCTTGCATTTCGACGTGTCCTTCGATGGGTGAGTTGTGGAATTCATGCAAGATTAAGGGTTGAAATGCAAATTCTAAAGGTATGAGAACTATGCCCTTATACCAAACCAGTCCATCCTTCACGTTGTGCTGCGGGAAATCAACAGGGGAATCTTGAATAGAAGTAATGAGTTGGGTAGAAGCTTTATGAGTCTTGTAAAATTCTCGTAAAGCATTCCAAATAGCAATCAATGGCTTATAAACTATCTGGAGGGCAAGGAAAGTGTTGTGGGAAACTCTAGACAATGCATCAGCTGGTCTATTCTCATCTCCAGCTTTATATGCAATATTAAAATCATACCCAAGAAGTTTGGTGAGCCATTTTTTTTTGTTATGGTGTTTGAATAACCTAATTGTGGAGAGCACGCAGACTTTGGCGATCGGTTTGGACTGTGAATGACCTCCCAAGAAGGTACTATCACCATCGTTGAATGGATTTAGTTATTGCAATCATTTCTCGACAATAGGTGGAAGAATTTTGAAGTCGTGGTGGTAGTTCCTTACTGAAAAATGCTATCAGATGTCCATTTTGTGATAAAATTGTTCCAATTGCTTAACTAGAAGCATTCGTTTGTAGCACAAAAGGCTCATCAAAATTTGGAAGGGCCAATACTGGCGTGTTGGATAAGGCCCTCTTCAAAATTTCAAATGCTGTAGTGACCTCCATATTTTATACAAAAGCATTTTTGCACAAGAGATGTGTCAAAGAAGCAACAATGGTGGAATACCTTGCTACGAACCTTCGATAGTACCCTATAACTGAAATCTTGTGGCCAAGATAACCTAATTCGATACAACCAAATTTGCATTTAGAGAGCTTTGCAAATAAAGAGTTGTTCTATAAGATAGTGAATACGGACTCCAAATGTTGCAAATGCTTCTCCCAGTTGGGGCTATACACCAGGATGTCGTCAAATAATACAAGGACATGTTGTCGTAGATTCTCGCGAAAAATTGAGTTCATTAATGCTTGGAACGTGGGGGAAGCATTGGAGAGTCCAAACGGCATGACAGTGAACTCGTAATGACCTTCGCATGTTCAAAATATTGTCTTCTCAATGTCGGGTGGGTGAATTTGAACTTGGTGATAACCTGCACGAAGTCAAATTTAGAGAATACAGAAGCTCCGTGGAGTTCATCTAAAAGCTCATGCACCATCAGAATTGGAAACTAATCCTTGACTGTTACCATGTTTAGAGCACGATAATCGAAGCAGAAGCACTATGAGGCATCCTTCTTTTTGACCAAGAGTATTGGGGAAGAGAAGGGGTTTATACTGGGAAGGATTATACCATCCTTTAACATTCTCCAACTAGTTTGTTGTACTCAGATTTTTGAAAATAAGGGTAGCGGTATGGTCTTACGTTGATTGGTGGGGTATTAGGCAAGAGAGGAATGTAATGATCCAAGAATTTATAAGGCGGTAACCCAGTGGGAGGAGAGAAAAGTTTTTGAAATTTGGTAAAAAGGATGTTGAGAGCTTTGAGAAAAGGTGAAGGGGCGTAGCTCTGGTCACTAGTTTAGGGGAGGAATGAATTGAGTATATGGAGAGATGATAAAATTGGGTCGCTGCTTGAGTGTTGTTGTAACGTTTGAGTAGTTGTAGAGATATGTGGGTTAGGTTTGGTTGCCGAAACCCACTTAGCTGGATCTTAGAACCTTGATGTTCAAACTCCATCCATAAAGAGTTATAATCAAAAAAATGGGCCCCAATTCAGAGACTCACTAAACCCCTAGAACAAGGTCTATTCCATAAATGGGAAGGAGTAGTAAATCAATGGTAAACACCGCCTGTCCCAGATGGATTGGTGTTTATCGACAAGTACCGATCACTTTGAGATGAGGTGAGGCTTGGATAGGTAGTCTCAAATGAGTGGCTAATCGAGTTTGGATGAAGTTATTTGTTGATCCCCCATCGATCAAGAAAATGATTGGGTGACTAGTGATAGAACTCGCTAATTTCAGGGTGGAGGGAACTAGTTATCCTATGAATGCTTGGAACAAAATCTGAGGCGGTCTGTCAAGGCCATCGGTAGAGTTCCCCATATTAACATCATTGTTTGCTTCACTTGCATCCCCTTCTGCTGTGATTGAGTCCTCTTCAGCAGTGAGATAGAGAAATTGAGGTGGCTTGCACCGATGTCTAGAGACGAATTTCTCTTCGCAATTAAAGCATAGACCATTTTCTTGTCTAGTTACCATTTCAGCCGGAGTGAGTCTCTTGATAGATAAGGTAGTGTGTTTGAGTTTCTGGGTTATTTAGTTGGGTGTCGTGTTTGGGCTTTGAGGTGGTGAGGAAGTATAGGAGAATGGGGTAAGAAGGGGTTGTGTTTTAGTTCGGGTGGTTGGGGGCAGAGAAGCCTTTGTTGCATTGCACTTGTTCTACACAAGCTTAGCCATGCCCATAGCTTCACTGAGAGTTTATGGTTTCAGGAGGCAGAGCTTTCGTTGGATGTCATCTCTAAGACCCGAACTAAAGCAGTTAAGCAAGTTGGAATGACTCAATCTTGTTCTTCCAGTCGACACGACCTCAAATTTAGCAAGGTAATCTGTTGCGGTGGTGATTTGCTTCAACTTGTAAAGTTGTGCTTCATGGATTAAAAATTTCGATGGCCCAAATCTGAGATCAAGTTGCTGAGTGAATGCCTCCTAAGCCATCAACTGAGAAGTGGAATGCATCCATTGACACCATTGCAAAGCTGTGCCCGTCATATAAAACACAACAATGGTGAATTTCTGTTCAGAGGGGGTGTTGTGATATGCAAAGAAGCATTCAATCTAGAATAACCAACCTTGAACATTGTCACCATTGAATAGAGGAATTTCAAGTTTAGGTAATCTGGGTATGTAGGTGTGGGTTGGATTGGAGGGTAGTGCAGCTACATGTATAGAAGGAGATTGGGCTGAGATGTGAGAAGAAAAGGAAGTGGCAGGGTGCTGAATCAGTAATAGGGTGTTTGGGAGGGGAAGTAAGGGTGGTTGTAAGCTGAGTGTGCCCTTGTTAGAGAGCTTGCCCAATATGTCATGGAGGACGATGGTATGAGTAGATATGAAAGTGTTGAGCTTGTCAAGAGACTCATTGTGTTGTTGCTGCAGTTTCTCCAAAGTAGAAGTGTGTTCAGCAATCACAATCGATTATTGAAAGTATTGGTCGATGTGCTTGGAGATTTGGTCCTCAACAACCTTGGAGCGTGTGACCATTCCTTCTATAGTCATAGCTCTCTCAATGAAAGCACTAAATGATGCTAGCGATTTCTAGATGGGCGAAAGAAGTCAGGACTTTGTTGGCCTGACATTAGAAGATGAAGAAAAAAACAGAAAAGGAGGAAAAAAGATATAAAAGATTGAGAGAGAGAGAGAAGACAAAGGAGTTGTTGGAAATAACTTTTTCGAACCCCCTTATTGTATTCATTCTCATATTTATAATAAGTTTGTAACAACCTTAACAAAGTTTCTATTTTTGCTGCAACAACATATTCACTCAATCATTACACCTTTCACATCTTTAGGAGACAAGATAATCATTGTATTTTAATGACATTTTTCTGATCCTAGTACTTCTGCTCTGTGAAATCAACTGGGATTGATCTGGGTTGCTAGCAATTGAATTCTAGCCTGCAACAACTTCTCAATAGAATCTTTAGCGTATTTCATATTTCAACATCAAACTTTATGATCCAACACTATCCACGAGGCTAAAAGTATAAATCTAAATTGTTAGGGTAGATCAAGATCCTACAACATTAACATCAACTTTAATCTAGATAGAAAGAACGTTAGACTTGAATGTACAAAATTTAAAAGACACAATCAATTTTTAATTTAAAAATATTTTTACTATTTTAATTCACAAATATATCATTTGATATTAAAATTTTTAAAATTTATTTTTGTTAGACATAACTTGTAATTTTAAGAAAAATATTATATAATTAATCGTGCCTTTAAATTACTTTAAAATAAATTATTAAGTAATTAATTGTTAATTAATCAAATTTATGTGGTTATTTAATTCATATTAGTAATTAATTTTGTTGAAATAATTTGATAAAAATTAATAAAATATTTTATAATTTATAATTTCTTAAATGAATAAACATAAAAAGTATTTTGTATCTTTAATCAATTTTAAATACGTCAATTATGTCAATGATCCACGTTTCCTTAAGCTATAGTGGGTTATGGCCCAAACATTTGTACCAGAAGTGTAGGGCTCCGAAGCCCTGGTCTGCAGTGAGATGCATACCATCGTCTTGTTACGATGTCGCAGACACTTCTGAGTTCTGAGCCGAGAGATGGTCCCTAGTTTATCACCCGAAGACGGACATAACGTCACATTAACTATTTTTTGGTGCGTGCTGGGTTCCACCTTCCACGAAAGGATTCATGAAAAATTAAAAAAGGGTTTTTAAGTGATTCCCGATAGAAAAGTCATCCCGGACCTTTTTGCGGAAGAGAATAGATATAGGCAGTGAGTAATGTAGATGGTTACACCTTAACCAAAACAATAAAAATAATACAATGGGTGATTTTATTACCTAACCTATACCTACTGCAATTAAATTATAATTGACCTGATTTTAATAAATTATTTAAGACATAAGCAATTCAAGTATTTAATCGTTAAATCAAATTCTATAATTTCTTTAATTACGGGTATAATTTTGAACACAAAAGAGTGGTTACTGAACATCTGCATCAGTGTTTTAAAAATCGGACTGAACCGGTTGGTTGGGCCGAAGAACCGGTGATTCGGAGCATGAAACGATCCGATTTAGTCCTTATTTTTTGTGATTGATTGGCCCGTTTATTTTGCGATCGGACCGGTAAAAACTGCTGAATCGGTGAAAAAAGAATTGATTGGTCCATTTAAAATGTCTTGATTTTAATGATTTCAGCTTGAATGAATATTATGATTAGTGATCTTTTTTTTAATCTTTATGATGAAATATAACTAGTGAGCTTTGTTATCTTATTTTGTGTTGTGTTGGTGAACTTAAAACAAAACTTGTATATTTTGAAGTTTGAAGGTTTAAGTTAAATTTACAATTAGATAAATAATTAAATAGTATGTTTAAAA
>JANKOD010000003.1:7037688-7060190 GCA_026284645.1 Erythroxylum acuminatum
GTCAACCGTACCTACTCCACCGCCTTCAACTCCGTCTACTTCCGATGGAACCGGTGTTAGAGACGAGAAGAAGAACACTTCATGCCCTCTGTCTTTGTCAAGATCAGCCCCTCCGACGCAGTCAGCTCGTATGCTTCCGGTCCACCAACGATTCTTTTGTGCCAAAAATCAGACCGGACCGTACGGTCCGACCCAAACCCGGCCGATTTTAACATATAAAGGTTATTAAGAACAACCGAACCGGACCACCGTTCGGTTCAAACATTTTCCGGTCGGACCGGATGGTACGGTCCGGTTTTTCAAACCTTGAAAATGACCCCAACAAATCATTCATCATTCACTAGAAAGTAGAATATCCATTAGTTAAACTGAAAGATGTAACCGTTCCAAAGTTGTTCTATGAGAATCTTCATTTGCAAGTCAAATTTAACGATAACCCAGTCTAAAGTCTATTTGAGAAACACCTTATCCCTATGTGACTCATGTAGTAGCTCATCCACTATAAGAATAGGAAAATAATCTCAACCAATGACTGCAATTAAGGCCTTATAATCAACACGAAATCGTAATATTCTATCTTTCGTTCGCATTAATATTAGTGGAGATGAAAAGGCACTTTGATTATGTTGAATGATCCCATCCTCAACATATCATAAGTTAGTTATGTCCTTACTTTCTTTTGAAAATGAGTGTATCTATAGGGTTTACTGTTCACGGGATTGAGTTAAGAGGGGTATATGGTGATCATGGTCTCTGTAAAGGCGTAATCTACGAGGGGTGTGAAAAGCAGGAGAGTAGTTAGTTAGGAGGGCTTGGATATTGAGATGAAACTTAAAAATGGCTTCGATGAATTCTTATTCGAGGTCAGAGTGTGAGGTTGGTGAAGAAGTTTGTGAAATTTTTTTCCAAGAAAAAGTAAAGAGGGATGCAACATCATCAATGTCTAGTATTCTAGAAAGTTGGGTCCGAATAGTTAGGAAATGGCGGCAAGTTGAACCAAAGATCACTTGTGATAGAAAGTCATAGTAGGTATAGAGCAATCAGAAAGAACATGCGTAAGGGTTCTAAGCCACTATATTCCGAAAGCCATATTAGCACCTTTTGATGGTTGAAATGTAAAATGGTATGGTGAAGGATTATTGTTAACAGATTACGGAAATATTAGAGTAATGGCTGGCACAATGTAAGGAATCTCCATTGCGGACCATGATAGAAAGGCAAGGTTGCATAATACTATATATCCCATCCAAATCAATGAAAATTGAGATAGGTTTAGGAATGTCAATTTTGGTCCGACTTGACCTAATTTTGGCTTGGGTTGAACGGACCACGGGCCAAAATTGTTCGGCTCAGCTGGACCACGGACAAAGGTTGAGCCGGCCTGTGACCCAACCGTAACGTAAAAAATGTTATTTTTGACTTTCTCTAAAAAAATCCCAGCCCACCCGTAGCCCATCCGACCACGAGCCATGAGCCATGAGCCACGAGCCACCTAGCCTGTGGGTCAAGTTAGACCCGGCCCAACTTATTGACATCCCTAGATAGGTTTACCCATCAATAAATCCTTTTTCGGCTTAATGTTCCCGAGGAAGATGAACCTAAAATAGCTTCATTAGATAAATGAAAATGTTATACATCAAAAGAGTAAGAGAGTTATTCATTCAAACCTCAAGGACGAAACATTAAAACCTTACGCACTTCATTTATAATCATGGCATAAGGATAAGGAAGCTAAAACTACATTAAATATAGAACTTTAACCGAATTATTACACTAAATCACAAACTAAAAGTATAAAAGACTCTTGACCAAATGATTATATATGATCAAGAATTAAAGTTATAAAAGAATCTTGACTCATTGTTATAAAAAACTAAAAACAAGATTGTAAGATAATTTGTATGCCATAAGTAAATAACTTGCTATGTTTAAAATGTTCTTTGAAGAACTAAAAAGAACTTTCATAACTATATTAATGATCAAATATGTTGTTCAATTGAAAAGAAATAACCATGTAAATACTAAAACATGAAAACTAAGGTTTTAAAACTTAAATAAAAATTAGGGTTTTGATTAAACATGATATGGTGTATAGTCTTAGGCCAGGACATGTTGACAATAGACATTTTAGTGGTATAAGGTATAGTCTAAGACACACGTGAGTTTAAGACTATTGATCCTTCTATATTTCTAGGAAGTATGACCTGGTACATGCTTATGGATGGAGACTTCAACTTCATTTTAACTTTTTTAAGATATAAATGGTCTAAGGCATACCCATTTTGGAGACCATATCTCATTATTGAGTTATCCAACAAATTTATACAAGCTAATACATAACTATATTAAAAGCTATGTTTTACATTTAATTATTCTCTAACCTTCGCTCAAATAAAGTTAACTAAAAGTTATGTTTATGTTCAATGATCCACATAATTGGTTTGTTTGTCAAACTCAAAGGATTAAAGGTAACTTGATTTATATCATTCCCTCCTTATTTTAAAATATTTGTTCTCAAGTCATCACCTACATAAAAAGGAGTTAAGTAAAAATATTAAAAGTAGCGTTCATATTTTACTCACATAAATGATTTAATTGATAAGCATTATCATTTATTTATTCGACAACTTAAAATATATCATCCATCTTTAATTGCAATTTTGAGCGCTTTTAGTCTAAAAATGCCTCCTTCATCATATGCACCCATACTCAATCACCTAGTTAAAAAGGTAATTTTCTTTCTCCTTTTATTAGCCTTGGAGGCATATTCTTTATTTTCTTTTGTTGTGTCATCAAACATTTTCATGTAGTTGTTTCACCATTTCAACTTTCTTTTTTTCTTTAAAAAAGCTACTCCTCTTATGAACAAGTAAAAAAAATCAAATGAAGTTAGTGGGTTACATCAATAAGTAACCTAAAAAGTGAATGACTAGTAGTATTGTAAATAACTATGTTATATATAAATTCAATGAATGACAAACAACCTTTATAACTTTCAAATTCTTTCGAGCAATAGCATGTAATAAAGTAGTCAAATTCCTATTTGCCACCTTAGTTGGACCATCAATCTGAAGATGATAAGCAGTTTAAAATAATAATTTAGTTCCAAACCTTCCCTATAAAACCTTTCAAAAGTTGTTAAGGAACTTGACATCTATATCAAACATAGTACTCCTAAAAACACTATCTAGTCATAACATCTCCTTAAATAATAAGTCAACTATGTTAGTTGCTTTATCGATTTTACTACATGCAATAAAATGTGTCACCTTAGAAACCTATGAATCCAAAATTCATTAAAGACTGGAAAAGGAGTATAGAAACCATGTGACATAACTTTAAACTTAGCTTATCTACATGTAATATAATTAGCACAAATTCTTTTAACATCATGATATTTGTGAGACAAAAAGAAATGTTCAAGCAAAACATTTAAAAAAATTTAATGCCAAAATGACCCATAAATCCTCTCTAATAGGCATTGAGTACTAACAACTTTCTTAAAGAACTTTTAGCATGCACAAGTTATTTTCCTTAAATGAAAACCTATTGTGTTTAAAGAATTTTTCTAAAGCAATTTTCTTACAAGCCCTAAAGATGGATGCAAAATCATTATCATTCGTATATAATTTCTTAGCTTACTCAAAGCCTAACATTTTTACATTCAACATAAAAACCAGGGCATACTTTTAGGATAATGCATTAGCTATGACATTTTCCTTACCTTACTTATACTTGATCGCATAAGAAAATGTATCAATGAACTTCATGTACTAGGAATGATATCGATTCAACTTTACTCACCCTTTCAAATGCTTAGAGGATTCATGGTCAGTGTGAATAACAAACTCTTTGGACCATAAATAATGTTGTTAAGTTTCTATACCACTTACTAATGCATATAACTCTTTGTCATAATTTAGATTGTCAAGAGGAGCTCCATTGAAGTTGTTGGTGATGTTATGAATTAATTTATTTTATACCGCAAATGTACAAAGTAGTTGTAGCTAGCATTGGTGAGTTAATCCTACGAGGAATATGAGAACTAGTAATAACTCTTTTCCTGTTATCTTACCGAAAATCGAGGTGATTTTGATAAATTAGATTTTTTTAAAAAAATAAACTAATGACAAGGCAACACAATCAAATAAACTGGAATAGCAAAAGAATAAAACAATAAAACAATGGTACATGGAATTTGAATCCCCTTAGAACTTCTCATGCATTAATAATTTCATTAATTAATTTGATCTATAGTTCATTGGACTATGAAAATTTCTCAATTATGCTAATATCTTTTTCATTACTATTAACACCCAATTCTAGGTTGATTAATTGAAATCTCTTTCTAATTAAAACCCTTAAATTCACATTAATCAATTTATTAATTTCAGTATTAGGTTCAACCCCCAACCAAATTAGCCCTTCATATAACCAATACACTTCCAAAATCTAGGTAGGTGTAGGATGATCTTAACACCAAGAAGGCAACAACATAAAAGATAGCTTAAGCTAGCTTCTTGATGCAATATCTTGCAAGAATTCTAAGTGAAATTGAAGTAAAATTCAGAGCTAAGAGACGGTGGATGGTTTCGGTGGAGATGCTTGAATGAAGCCTGCAGAAACTTCTTACAAGCTTAACACCTAAGTAACTAGGTGTCACTCTCACAATATGGCATTTGTCACTATTGCATGTGTCTCATTTGCCCACCATATAAGCCACTAAATGTCTCAATTCTATTAGGCCACTTGTCACTTAATCAATGTTGCCAATTGTCATTCAATTATACTGTCATTTATCCCTTATTTACTTATGCCAAATGTCACTAAATGTATAAACTTAGTCATCCAAATTTTCATGTAACAACTTATCTTGCCACTTGACATTTTCCTTATCCAAACGTACATTATAATACATCAATTTTCTAATGGTATCAATTAATTCCAAATTACTAATAATGGTCCATCAAACCAAGATTCAACACATATACAATTCACAATCATATCACAGTTTCAACACCTATCATATTTACTTTCATGAACGTGTAACATTTCTCTAATAGGGTGTAATTTGAGGCCTTACAATCCAAGCTGACATTAAGAAGGAATCAAGTGCTTCTTTTGCAAGAAAAAAGGACATATGAAGAAGGATTGTGTCAAACATATGTGAATTGGGAACTTATGTGAGTACATGTAAAATGTAATTACTTAATGTATATATTGTTGCATCATTGCAAATGCTTATGTTTATAAGGCATGTTGAGTTTGATAAAATGTGAATGAATATGTTCAAGTTGAGAAAAATGGAATAAAGTCATGTGTTTTGCAATATAATTTTTACATGAGGATTCTGAAATTTAAATGTTTTGTTTTAAAACTACCAAGTCCTAATTACGAGTAAATAGGTATGCCTAGAAGGGTCTGCAGCTGCTTCTGTAACTTAACACTAAGGTGTCCCCTGATTATGGACACTATGGTGTCCCTTGATTATCGACACTACGGTGTCCCCTGATTTTGAGACATAAGTCTCTTCTGTTATGTGATGCCAATCATGATATCTTTCATTCTAATCCCGTTATCCACTTCTGTAAAAAGGATTAGCATGCTAACCTGTTTTGTATTCTAATACATATTCAATTTTGATATAAACAAGTTCTGATTTGATATAAGACATATCCTAATATGAAAGAAGTTATATTCTGATCTGAACGAATTATATCCTGTTCTGATACTTGTACATTTTGTTATGATATTTATATGTTTTGTTCTATATTGATGAATCATATTCTGTTCTGAGACACGCAATGTTTGGATTGCTCTTTAATGTAAACAATTAAATATTGCTGGTGATACGATCCGATTTTGTACATGTGAATGCTAGACGACTTTTAGAAACAACCGCTAGTTTATATCTTGTTTAGTTATTCCCTACTAAGCTATATGTTTAGCATGGTGGTTTTGCCTCCGTGTAGGTTCTGATAAGAAGGCTTAAAGATTGGGACAAAAACAACCGCAATGGCCAGGAAGAATATGTTTTGTTTTGGAAATGTTCAGTTTCTTTTTGCATTGTACTCCATACGTTGAGACATGTTGTATTTTGATGTAGACGGTTTGTAATAACCTAAATACAGGTTGGCTTTTGAATTTATGACATGTATTTTGATAAGTACAATATGTATGATATATTCTGTTTATAAAATAACATCTAATGATATGTAATATATATTTGTATGAGATTCTAGAAGTGCTTTGGAGTGTTTGGCATCTTTTAGTTCCGTTTTGTGTGGCATTGGCATATCCTCCCAGGAGGTATGTGGGTGTTACATGGGTAGGTATTTGACCTTTTCTCTTTAAATTGGCTTGATTTTTCTTCTTTCGTTGAACAACTAGATGTGCACTTTATAAACTCTCTCCCTGTTCAATCAACAATCTCGCTTCCTCTTGAACACATATGGTCATTAATTTATTTATTGACTACTTATCCTTATGTGTATTATAAGAGATTATAAAGGGTTCGTATGGTGGTAGAAGGGTGTTCAAAATGTAATGCATGAGAAAAGAATCGGACATATCAACCTTGAGTTTCTTTAACTGAGTCGTGATGTCCCTCATCTTCATGATGTGCTCTCGCACATCTTGGATACCGGTGAGTCTTGTAGGTGAAAACTTCATAATTAGAGTACTTGCAAGTGCTTTATCTAAAGTTTTGAATTTCTCATTATTGGCCTTCAGTCGAACATGGACATTGTCATGTTATTCTATATAATCACGAACACTAGCAAAAATTTTGGTTTTTATGAACATCACCCTTAGGCAATTATATTACTCCCAGCGTTCATAAAAAGCAATTTAAGTTGTAGTGCTAACCTTAGTTACTTTAGGTGGTTCATCCTTTTAGATAGCAAAATCAATGTCTATCCATCGTAGATGAAGAAGAATTTTCTACTTCCAAATCTTATAGTTTTCAACCTTCAATTTAAAAATTTCACTACTTATATAAGAAAAACTAACAGTTTGAATAACTGCATAATTTAAGCTTACATGCTATTTATCAATAAATTGAGGCTAACAAACTATATATATGTGTGTTACCAATGTAACACACATCTTAAATGAAATAAATCAAATGACATAAAAATTGCCTGTGGGCTAAATTTTTAATTCAAACATATTTATGTTAAACTTTATGATAAAAATATCAAATTATATTCCAATTCTTAATACTTGTGGGAAAATTAAAAAATAATTTAATATTTCATTCCTAATTAATCATTTAAATATAATAAAAAAAATTTGGAGATAAAATATATTATTCTAAAACAATTAACTACAATTAAATTTCTCAACTCTTTATGCGATTAAGTAATTCTTTATGTGATTAAGTACGTAGATATATAATTTTATTTAATTAAGTTTGTTGTGAATAAGGCTTAACAATTAATCATTAAAATATTTCATACAAAATTTTATTCATAATACAAAAAAAATATAGACATATTAATTATGTGAATAAAAATAATAATCTGATTCATGTTTAACATTTTATAAAATATAACTTCAACGCATAATATATTAGGATATTACCTTTGGTTCAGTTTGTAGAGGCTCACCATACGCCCCATGTGGGTGAAAGTTCAAGTCCTTGCAACTGCATTAATTTTTTTTTAAGGAAACAAATGATATCGTTTGGTGAAAACAGTCTTCTTCAAACTCTGGTTAGGCCATAACGACTCGATTCGTGACCTATTGAATACTAAACAAAACTAGATTAGAAAAACGCCACCAAAATTTATCCTTTTAATATAGGAATACTTCTAAAACACTTAAATCGAATCAAAAGATTAACTAATTAAAAAAATTTACAGTTGAAAAACCACTATACCCAAAGACACCCGGCCCATTACAGTTCAACAACCCCCGGATGTTATACTGCACACTCTCAATGATGATCACATGGGTGTTAGTCATACTCGGCCCATTAATCCTGTTATTAGCTCTAACTAGTTGTTAGCTCTTTTATTTACCAAAAAAAAAAATTTACAGTTAAATCAGTTCAATTTTTTAATTATCTTTAAAAATAAGACATAATTCTTAATTCGAAGGAATCTATAACTATATAAATTTTAAAAAATAAATATTTCTAATAATTTCTCTTTTAGTCCATTTTAAGTATGCTTTATAGCCGAATTTCCTAAAATTTAGGATCAAAAAGACATTTGTCAAGGTAACACTTAAAAGCATATTCTTTCTAATCAATAATATTCCTTATTAAATTATAACTAATGCTAGAGTTTTACATTTTTATCAATGCTTTAAAAATTAGATCAAAGATTAAACCGATAAAATAGAAAATTTAAGGTTTAAAAGGTTCAACTTATATTATATTATCATAAAATCAGTTAAATATTGAATAAAATTAAAATTTTAAAATATGTTTAAAAAATATTACCCTTATATATCGAAAATTTTAAAATTTAATTAAAATAAGATTATTAAATAAAAATTTATTTATTTATTTTAATTTAAAAAATATATTAATTTAAAAAATCGACTAATTAATTAATTAAATTTTCACAACCAATTTTATTAAAGTAAATTGTTTAAAGAGCATGCACTGAACAGTTTCTAACCGCCCTGAATTATCCCTCCAGTAGCAAGGATTCTATCAAAAGATGAAATGTTGCAATAGTTTTTGTTCAAGTCTAATCAATGGTAAGAATGCCTACTATCATCCAGAATGACACATGTTTGATTCAAAATAACCAGAGGAAGTACTTGCCACAAGGGAGGTGCTGCGGACAAATAAATCACTCTTTCAATTATACTTAGCTACCTACCTACCTGTATCCCAAAGTAATGTACAAGGCAAAAGAAAAAACAAAAAACAAGATTTGGAGGCTCAAGTTGCTTATGCACAGCCAACTATACTGTTTTATTAAATTAGAAAAGTACATACACGGAACTGCTGCCTAATTGGTAACTATTAAATTATGATGTAAATGTCAATGATGGAACAGACATCTTGAATCATGATTTCCAAGAATATGGGTTAACAAAAGAACATATAACAGGGATAGTAAGGAAATGTATAAAGCAAGAGGGCAATCAAAAGCCCATATAATCAGCATTCTATACAAAAACAGAAACCTTCAACTACAAAAAGTACTTCATCCGGTCATCTCTCCTCATTGCATTATATACAGCTTGAACCTGGAACCAACACCAAGTAAGACATGAAGAACTATCCTCCATTGTTACTGACAGAAACAGTATCACAAGATACGATAAATGCGGATAAGGGTTTTTGGGTAATAGTAAGCCACAACGAAGAATCACAAAGAGTGGAGGTCTAATTTCATGTTCAACTTTTTTCCTCGCCAACTCTGAAGGTGACGGGCTTGAAAAAATGGGAAATGATACTCTATAGTCCTCTTGTGCGCCTATGAGTGAGTGAGAGAATGAGTGAGAGAGAGAGACAGTACCTGCTCGCTAGAAACCACTTGAACAGGACCAATGTTGACAGACACATATTTGCCCCTTGACGATACTTTCTGTCTCACATGCCCCTACAGAACATATTAATTATCTGTTATTTCAACATACAATTTATAATTACAGAAGATTAAATACTTAATTGTGTATTCAGCTGTCGGAGCAAGGAATTTCACTTCCATATCATAAAAAACTTTTCTAGGATAAACCAGGCCATTTGAAGCAAATCATTATCTGTTACACACTGGAATTTTCCAGTTTCTCAAACTGTGATCAGTTACAGGAAAATTCATGTACTATGTTTAGTTTAAACAGGACGTGACATGATTATTTGAAAGCCAATGGCATATTCAGTTTATGCGATGCAATGATTTGGATTTTTTTTTCAAAATGGCAAGGCAATAGTGCAGAAGACTAGGTATTTGCGTTCATCTACAGCAACCCTTTAATACTCGAATATTTGTTGTAAGACTTTTTAAGAACACAAGAACTTACTTTCTGAACCATTTTTTTTTTGGAATTGAACCACAGCCTCATCTTTTTGACAATCAGATATTATTTAAGTATTCAAGATCATAGACTTCCTTGTAACAAAGTATAAACTTACATCACACAAAACCTAAAGCCAAAGTATTGAGATAGAAAAGGGTTCTCTTAAATCCATTATACTTGTACATATATAAAGACAAAAAGATCCAAAGTGAATCATATAAATGAAGTGAGTTTGGTAAGGAGGAATACTGACCTCAGGAATTGGTTGTTGGATTACAGATTCAACGGCAACAACCATTGATTGCACAAAATCATCACCTCCAGTTCCAATTGCTGTAAACCCTCTAACTGTTGGGTATGAGTTCACCTGGAAAGTCACATCATTCAAAAACCACTCATTGAATATATGAATCCTTGATAATACAATATAATGCTTCACTAATCATGATTGAACGAGAAAGAAATTCGTCCAAAGATGTTTCTGTGGAATATCTTTGTAAGCTACTGAAGTTGGTACTTAACATAAGCAATATATCTGCACTCAAATTCAAGCCATACAAAGTAAATGAGATGACAAATTTGCTGGAAGCAAGAATCAAGGAAGTGAACAACAGTTACCTTCTGATCTAAAGTGAGCCACTCGTTAGTAGAATCATCTGTAACTGTACCTCCAATAACCACATTCGTGGTTTGTCCAATCCTTCCTTCTGCCTTTGACACCTCTGGACAAGAAACATAAGAAAGTGTCAAACAATAATTATCTAATTTATATAATATAAAGGGAAGGCCAATTGTACGATATCACTCCCGCAAAATCGATAACACAAGTTCCAACAACAACACTAAAGCTATTGGATTCACGTTCCTCACTTTGTCGGTAGACCATCATGCTGTCAGCACCCTGTTTTGTGCACGCCATAAGATACATGTCGTTATATCCAATTTGTTCAGGACTAATGGTTGATGAACCCAATTGTTCATCCAAAACTAACAATCTCCGTATTCAACAGGTTTGCTCTGTCCTACGCTAAAGGTTTAAGGTAAAATGTGAACATTCGTCATGCACAAACTCAACGCAGACATCCAACAGGATAACACTAAAATCTAGCAAACTTGCAACAAATTAACAACCACAACTGAATATCGAAATTAACACCGCCCCCACAAATCACCCCCTCCAAAGAAAGAAAAAGCAAACACGAACCTGAAATAGCTTTAAGAACAGCTTCTTGTGGCGGCTCTTGATCTTGGTCATTTTCACATGGTGAGGCACCATTATTATACGAGCAATTAAGCCAAGCCTGTCTTCCGAATTGAAAATCTGGAACCTTGAGGAGCTCACAACTGGATTTACGTTTTGAAAATTTAAACTTTATCGATGGAAGAGAATGAAAAGCTCGGTATGGATGTGACGGTCTCCATGATTCTGTCACGAACACCGAACGGAAAGCTGTCCTGCAAGCCATTTGTTCCTGCCTATTTGTTTTGATTGAGGTTCTGCTACTTACGCTTATGTTACCTGAAAAACCCTTTTCCTTTTCTTTTTCTTTTTATGTCTCGTGGCTTTTTAGGCTGTCCATTCGATGAACCAGATATTTCTGTTTTGTTTTTGTGGAATGGGTCGGAGTGGAAGTAGCAAATATGAAAAGGTGCTCCTGGAATAACCTTACGTGTGGATAAAGTGGACGAGAGTGTTCATGCGCTGCAAGGTCCGCATCGCACCAGATGCCGTCTCAGCCTGTTAAACAAGGCCTAAAGATTGGCCCCAGTTTTGTTAAGATTTTTTAATATTTTAAAAATTAAATCAAAATTGAATTGATAAAATAAAAATGTTTAAAACTCATTATAAAATTAATTAAAAATTCAAAATATAATTTTCAAAATTGTTTTAAAAAAATTAAGATTTAATAAAAAATAAAACAAAAAATAATATTTGAGTAGGGCTATAGGGCTGCACCGTCTACCGTTGGGTCGGACAGAGATACAAATGGAAAAACGACTTGTCGTTGATGTGTCCAAGGCGATGTTTTAAGAGGGAATGTCGCGCAAAAGGAGTTCCGTCTTCTGACTCGTTGAGATGTACGGACTCGACAGGTCTGCCGCTGATGAAGTGGAACGGACGGCGTTTAGGAGAGCGGAGAAGAAGTACAAGCTCTACTATGACGAGGATTCCAGGAACTCTAAAAAGTATGTCTGTTTAAATCCTTATAATGAGAACTGAACTTGTTTGATCTTTGGTTATTGATATGACGACGGCTTGGATTTGATAAGCCAATTCCTCTCAGGAAAAAGCAGCCGAAGAAAGTGGATTTGTCGGAGGTATTAGATTTTAAGGAAATCCTGGAATCTTATAGTAAAAGCTCTGAACTTCATCCTGAAGTTGTACCGCTTCAATGCGGCTTTGATCGTCCCGTTTTTTGCTTTAAAACTAGACCAGGTACTTCTACTCATGTTTATAATTTGATTCTGTTAATGTTTTATAGTTTTAGTTCACACCCATGAGAAATTATGTCTATTTGCTTTAATTGTTAAACTACAAGTTTTGTTGAGGTGGTCTGTTATGGACTACATAGGCTTTGTTTGGAAATTAAATAAAGTTTCCATTAACTATAGCCAAGCTATACCAACATTACAATGAGTTCACTAAAAATGGTACAAGGAACCAAAGCAATAGGAACATATAATTAAAACCTTTTGCATCTATTTCTAATTCCAAAGTTACAAGTTCCATCTATTTCTAGTTTTACGTGTAATCCAATTTAGAGTTATAAGCCAATCATAAGAATGACAAAAAGCTGCTAGCAAATGTAAGATTCTGCTCTAGATAGCCTTAGAGTACCTGCATTGGAAGAACAAATGTTCTCTATCTTCTTCAGCTTCTTTGCATAACACACATATAGGGTCAAATGAGTCAAACCATCTGTTTTTAGTTCTGATCCTGTTCTTGATAACTAGCCAGGTGAATACTGATGCTTTTAGGTTCAAGTAGTTCTTCCATAGGAGGTTGAATCAGGGTACAATTTCTCCCTCAGCCTGTAGTGCCTTATAGCATGACTTGTTAGTGAATACTCCAATGAGATCTGGCTTCCAAATTACGCTGTCCTTCATCAGCCCTCGAGTGATCCGAGGGTGGTACACCATCAGTGAGTTAAATCCCCTGAAGTTGCCACTTCATTGCCCATCAAGCATTAGTGAGGATACTTTAGCACTGAGAGGAACTCTGTTAATTAGATGGGAGATTTTGCTCCTTAAGAAGTGAGGGCTATACTCTTCTTATGGACTGCATAGTTGCTTTCTACTAATGTTAGGGGCTTGACCCTGTAAATGTGTGCAGTTCAAACACAAGTACTTGACTAATAAGTTATTAATCCAATGGAATTTAAATTCCAAAAATGGAGATTTGGAACCATTTTGGTCTGAATTGCTTAATTTGACATTCACTCTAGCAGTTGTCTTTAATGTCATTAGAAGGTTGGTTTAGATTCTTTTTGTTTCAGCAGCTGTGCATAGTGATAGAGCCAGGACAGCCAAGCCAACTCAAGTTTACGTTAGGAGGCATAAGAAATGAGCAGAGGGGCAGAAATAAATATACATATATAGAAAATATATATATAGAGACATGTGTTCTGTTATTTGGGGGAGGGGGGAGCTGACAACCTCATGATTGGTTGTCAGCCTAACCGAATCTGTGCTCCCTAACAGATTCTTAGTATAAATAAGAATTAGTCACGAGGAGAGAGTATGCGTATACTGTTGAGAGTGAGCCTTAGGCAGGAGGTACTGGTCCTCGAAATCCAGTATTGTTATTTCCATTCAATCAAAGAGTAATACAGAAATTTATAGATTTCTTCTTACCTTGTTCTGGAAATCTATCACATAGCTACTTCATGAAACTAAAAATCAGGTCATACTCTATCTTATGTTAAAAATTTCTAAGTACTATATGTTTTCGGTCATTTAAGGTTTTTGATAATTGGAATCATTGGAGATTGCAGGGTTTTATTTCATTCCAGGAGCATTGAGTGTTGAGGAACAATGCAAATGGATAAGAGAGAGCTTGACAAGCTTTCCACAGCCTCCCAACAGAACTAATCACAATGCAAGATATGGTCCTATACATGACTTGTTTATTTCAGCAAAAGACCAGAAAGTATTGGTTGTGGAGGACAATTCACTTGCTCAATTGGATTCTGAATCTGATGCTTGCCGCAATGGAAATGCTAAAACATGGAAATTTTATGAGCAACATACTGCTGCATTAGGAGATGAAAGTTGCAAATCCATTTCCGCATCAAAGCTCTTAAGGAAGTTGCGATGGAGTACCCTTGGCTTGCAATTTGACTGGTCCAAGGTAACTGCGATCTGCAATTTGCACATTTAGTGGATGTAACTTTTCTGAATCCCTCTTCAATTTTACCCATTGCCATAACATGATAATCAAACTTTGCTTGAAATGCAGCATAATGTTTATGGGGAATTAAAAGGCTATGATACCTTGCTCTTTACTTGTGGTAAAAATTGATGGTCAATAGTCGAGAAGAATTTAAAATCTCATGGTGCATGCATATAATGCATTATTCACTTGTGGCAACTAGAGCTATAATAAACACATTGCTTTACTAAGTATGCTGCTCCTCAAATCCTAGCTAGAATGCAAAATTTATCTTTAGTTGCCAGCTTAACTTTTCATTTTAAGCAGATAATTTACTTGTAATGCCAATTTTTCTTCTTTCACTGTATTTTGCTCGTGTTTTTCAGGTATGAATCAGTGACACAGATGAATCCAAAAGCAACTCTAAAAAATTATCAACTTACGAATTTTCAATGTATTTGTTCATGTTGCAGCGTAACTATGATGTATCCCTCCCACATAATAAGATCCCTGACTCACTTAGTCAACTGGCTAAAAGTATGGCCACTCCTGCAATGCCTCCGGGGGAAGAATTCCAGCCAGAAGCTGCAATAGTAAATTATTTTGGATTAGGTAATTGCAATTAAGGTATCATAAATTACTGCAATATTGTGCTTTCAAATCAATTCGCTGAAGATCACAGCAAGGTTTAGACACCGCCTGTCTCAGGGCCATTCACTCATGGCATCTGATGTGATGGTATAAATGTTAAATCTGGTTAAAAGGAAGTCACAAGCACATGGAATTCATTTACAGACTTGTCTATCTTTCCAGGCGACACCTTAGGGGGTCACCTCGATGATATGGAAGCTGATTGGAGTAAACCTATTGTAAGCATGAGGTACAATGGCATTTCATCTGTCTTTTATCCTTTTATATTCTCAACTTCAGCGAGATAGTGAAGAAGAAAGAAAAAATGAATCGTCAATCATTGGTTGTTGTTGTAACTTTTCTCTCTCAGCTTGGGATGCAAGGCTATTTTCCTTCTGGGAGGAAAGTCTAGGGAGGATGAGCCATTCGCAATGTTTCTACGAAGCGGTGACATTGTGCTTATGGCTGGAGAAGCAAGGGAATGCTTCCATGGTAAACGAACTTTCTTCCTGGGAATCTTTTGATAAATCCATGCTACATCCTAATGCTTGGGATTGGTTTCTGATTGTTGTAGGTGTGCCTCGGATTTTTACAGACAAAGAAAATGCCGAAATAATGCCTTTGGAAGTGCATTTTTCACACGAAATTGATTTCTTAGAGTACATCAGAACTTCAAGAATCAACATAAATATCAGACAGGTTTTTTGAATTCACCGTTTCTTTTAACTTCCAAAGTGGGAAAGTTGTTGTAGTATGCAATTCAAAAGGACGCTTAGATGAGATATTTTCAAGATTAACAGTCAACACTTGGAATTTTGTACTTCAGTCCCTTAATCAGTTTTGGTCTGCGTTAGCAGCTTCTGTTCAGGCAACTAGTCGTGCAAGGTCAGCAAAGTGCTCATTTTAAGCCAAGCATTTTTGACAAAAATCTATATTGTTCAGTTGCATCCACGAATTCCTTAATGTTTACAAATTTCTGTACTTGGGTAATCGAAATTCAATTTGGTTCAACAAGGGAAGAATTTGTAGCAATTGCTTTCACCTACGCTCGCCTGTTTGACCGATCGAAATGGTTTCGCCAACAGGTTTTTTTCTTTTAAAAAAAGGACAGGGACTTAAAGTCCAACATATGATATCTGTTCACTAGATGCAAAAAGAAAGGTGAAGCATGTACAAACGTCCACACCGAAACTAAACCACCAAAGGTCGGGAGAGACACAGGATCTCAGCCACAGACAATCGTTTCGTTGTCCGTCCAAAGAAGAGAAACTAAAATAAGCAACCATATCTTCGCTACGCTCCAAGCCTCCAGCAATCAGTTCACGTTCAAACGCTACAAACCTTAAAAGCCACCACAACATTCAACCTTATACGTGTACAATTCAACAACCACTTTCTTTTCGCGTGTCAAGTGAAAAAGAATAAATATTACAAACCTCTATTTGTTCACCTCCAGAAAGAATCTGACTTTCTCTTCCGCTTGTGTTCTCGGCTCTTCCTATTCCGTTCGGCTTTCGGTTAAGATGGAGCCTTTCGTTTTGACCCAGTTGGCGACCGGTATAAGCGTGCTGGCCGGAGCGGTGCTGGTCAAATCGGTGATGGAACAAAAGCCCATGGCCGGTCCATTCCCGAGATGCCCAACTTGCAATAGTACGGGCCGTGTCCGGTGTCACTGCTCGCGGTGGTCGGATGGAGATGTGGGATGCCGGACTTGTGCCGGGTCGGGTGCCATGATTTGCAGTAGCTGCGGAGGTTCGGGTCGTGGTCGACCAATTCCGGTTCAAGTCTCGATGCGATCACCTAACCGCCCTTCTTGACCGGTTCGTCAATCCATAGTCATCTAGGGATGACTTTGTCATAACTATTTTATCTTCCTTTCTCACTCTTCTACATTTTAAAGGTGTATAATATAAGTTCCCTGATACCTGGAGAAGGAGATGGGAGATTTTACTAGGTTGTAATTCGTAACCATATTACTGTAACGATTACCAAGATGGTCTTAGGAATTGGGTAACATTATATTTAATTTCAGCCTTTTGTTGCTCTCAGTTCTTGTTTGATTAGAAATCGGAAATAAGGTAATTAGGAGCTCAACTCGAAGCGAATGGTTATGCATATTTGAGCTCTGTTCGGCTGACAATCTTTGTACAGCTTTATCTGAAACAGTCTGGTGGTTTTTCCAAACGAATTCTGTTTGTCAACATTAGATTCTTCTTTTAGGAAACAAATAATTAATCATTCTCCAATTGTTGGTTATAGATGTTTTAATTGTTCTTCTTACTTGGGTTGTTTGCGATCTTGGATACATAAAGACTAAATATTTTCACTCATGTCATGTTATCTCTGATGTTCAGATAACACTCATTGATTCTCGGGATCTAAGATCCTTGTGAACTGATTAGGTATTGACTCGGAACAGCCTGCCTGATTGATAGGGATAAGTGCTATTGTCGCTGATGGCCATAATATATCAATTCTAAGGCATGATATGGCTTCGTAATTTCACTGTAGAAATTTTAGGTAGGATTCAAGGAAGGCTGCTTAATGCTCGCTTTGTTAATGCCTAAGAGACAAGTTAATATTATATGCGATGTTCTTTTGCATGATAGCTGTCATCCAAAGCGATGTTGAAGTGATTTTGCACGTAAGAATCACCAATCCATCTGAATGAGGAACGGCCCAAAGATCATTTAAAATAACCTGAGAGTGGAAAGTTCGGAAAGGCATAATCTTTTTCTATCAGCAGTAATAGTACAGTCCAGTTTGCAATATCAGAGACATGCAAAGCTCCATGTTATTAGTGATGGAAAATCCTTGTTGAACACTTTTTCTAGACACTTTTGATGGACAAAAGGTTACCTAATGGTGGGTGGATACATCTTATGTCATTGAATGTTCACATAAATCAAGTGAATTTATTATATTGGTATGTCATTAACATGTTAAGATGTTTATCAAGGGTGTTTCGTTAGTGGAGCTTATGGTATATTTCACGTATTTTAGTAGCTGGGATTTGGCAACAATGGAAATGCAATTACAATAGATTGAAGGATAAAAGGTTATTTAGTGCGTTTTCTTCCTATGCCTAGTTTGAAAATGGATCATCACCTGAAAGTTAATGAAGAACTGAGATGGGAACGGGATGCTCAGAATCCTTCTGCTTTTCAGTAAATTACGTGCTTGTACCTGAGTTGATTTAATGAAGAACTGAGATGGGAATGGGATGCTCAGAATCCTTCTGCTTTTCAGTAAATTACGTGCCTGTACTTGAGTTGAGACGCTTGATCAGTAAATTACGTGTCTGTAGCTGAACAGACCTCTGTAGCTTATGGTCTGCTTTTCATCCGTAAGATACCGAAATAGAGGGCTCCAAATCCTCTGTACCGTTTTCCCAATTCCAACCCTATGCCAAGCATTATCATCCACAAAACTCATTTATTTATTGCTTGTGGACGAGGTTATCGGGCACAGGGTTGAAACTGGGAAAACGATACAGAGGTTCCGAAATCGAGTACAGGATATAAAGGACAAGAAGTAACTATCTTTTAATCCTACAGTTTTACGATTGAGTCGTAAAGCTTTATAAAGTTTTAACGGAGTTCACAATGTCACCAAAATAAAAAGAATTAGTAATCTCAGGGTGTAAATGTGTTGGTAAGGAGTATTTTTTGGCTCAAGCGAGATCCCAGGTTCAAACTTTTCTCGTATATGCAGTTGTTTAAAATTTAAGACCAGAGCTTTATCTTTTGTAAGCAGTGACGGAGCCAGGAATTTAAAGTAGAGGGGCTTAAAAATTAATTTTTTAAAATTTTAGGGGTCCAGTATACCATTGACCCTTAAATAACTCTTTATATATATATATATATATTAAAAACAATTTTTTAAAAAAACTTGGGGGGCCAGTGACCCCCCAAGTGTACATGTGCCTCCGTCACTGTTTGTAAGGGACCTACTCGGTTCAAGTGAGGATTAATCTAGATATGAATGACTTAAAGATCCTTCTCATAATTGAAATCTTTTTAAACTACTTCGTGGAAAAAAAAAAGAATTAATCTTGAACATTGAACTGCGTGAAATATCAATAACGTAATGCAAATAGGCACTTACGTGGCATGAATCAGATTCTACGTAGTTACTTCATCTTACTTTGAGCTAATATAGTTTCAAATCAACCACGCGCATGTGGCTCGCCGCCGCCGGTACTCAATTGTTTTACTCGTCTTCTTCTCTTCTTCCATAACAATGATAGGTGGAGACCCTCTAGTAAAACGAAAATTGATAATTAGGAATTTGAAAAACTGTCAATGATCATTTATATCTATTGAAGCAAAAAACTTTCATGTTGAATATCAAGGATCAAAGGTTTAAAAAATGCAGGTAAATCATCATCATTTTGGTTTTTTTGTTACAAATTTATTTTGAAATGCATTCTTATTTTTAGTTTATCTACTTGTCTTTGAATTAAGTAGATGATGTTGGTTTATCTCCTACAGCTAATCGCTTTAATTGTAATTTAGTGACAAAATTTTTAAAGACATTTTGTATCTTGTACATGATTATATGTATATGATAAAGTCATCATTATTATCAACACTCAGTTGAACTCTCCTAAGGCAAGAGGTTTGGGGAGATGTGTATGACTAAGTGCATGGGATAATTATGCATTGAAAATAAAATTATAATGAGATTATAATTTTGGAATTCATATTGCATTTATGTATTATCCATAAATTGTTTTTAGTTATTGTTCTATTAAGATTGAACATTAATAGAATGTAAAAAGGCTAGTATATGTTATGTATTTCCTTACCTTATCAAGGAAATAGTCAAGCTCATTAGCTAAAGTATGGAGATATTTAAACAAATATGTAAGTGGTTGTTAGAGAACAAGTTCACTAAACTGACCCCATATGAGAAATCTATTTGAAACATTACTTGTATATTTATGATATTTTCATTGTAATGATTGTATAAATAATCTTTTGACTTGAGGTCTTCAAAGTTATCTTGTATAAGAATTGCTATGTTTTGACACTATTTATGACCTATTCTAATCATAGGTTGTTTAATTGATAATCATTAGATATAACATGAACTATATGGAGGTAGTTGTGTAGTCAAGATAAGATTCATCACCCTAAAGTAATTAGGGATAATGTTTTGTTGTTCTCAGTTAGTATTAATTCAGGAAATCTTTAGCCAAAGTGGAATGAAATTTTGTAAATAGTTTACAAATGTTATTAATTGAATCAATAGCTAATGGCCAATAACTAATATGATTGGACTCAAAAAAAAGTAGACATTAATTCCATGCTCTGTCTAATCGAAACATTGTATAATGAAAGGATTGTATTATACGAAAAAGTCATGCACATAAAAGTTAATCAAAATCACCTTGGCATTCCTAAATATTTGGGTGGTTATGATACGTTGCTAGACGTCAATCTTGATCTATGATTATAAATTGTTTAATCGAATAAATAAAAAAAGTTTTAATTTATCTAATTCTAATTATGAATTATAATTATAATTTATAATCATTATCAATATGTTTGGGAACCTAATAAGTCACACATATAGAACGGGTTGAAGAGGGCAAAGGTATTTTAATCAAGTTGGACTTGATTGTAAAGTTTGAGAAACTTTATGATTAAATATAAGATATTTAATAAATAAGGATCAATATGAGATTTGGATCTTATTTGGGCATAATTGGTAATTTGTAATTCTAATTAATTTTTAATTGAAATTAGAATTAAATTTCAATTAAATTACTAAAATGTCCAAATTTTGTTATAAATACGTTTTAAGCTCTAACGGAGCTAGCACTTCTTGCTTAACCCTCTCTATAAGAGTTATAGAGTTCTTTCAACCTGTTATGTAGGTACCATTAGAAGCTAGACACTTGTGCGGATACGATAATTGAGATGTGTCAGTTTCAAAAACAGTTTGAGGGACATGACAAGAATATAATCAAGCTTTAAAATAAAGTATGGATTAAGATTCATGTTTTGGTATGATTTATATATTAATCATTTCATAAAATTAAAGTGATCTTGATTTTTGGGAAATTAAAATATGAAAAAGTTTCGTAATTATTTTGCTGCAGTCGGGATCGGATCCTGTCTCGATTTCCCAATAGATGATTGGGATGATTATATTATAATGTATTACCAGGGTAAGTTTGATTTAGGTGGGCACACATGTTATGTCAAAGGTGAACAACCAAATGGAGTATCGATATTAATACGTTATACTATTAAGATTTTGAAATGTAAGTTTTGAAAAGTTGTAGAATCTTAGGGACAAAAAGTTTCAAAAGAATTTATTGTAGTAGTAGTCTTGTACCAATTACGCATTTATACTTAATCAAGATTTACAAAAAAAAAAATACAAACAAGAAAGTACAACTATCAATTTAATAAGGAATATATAATTATCCTCTTTAATTTATTTCTAAATAATATATATACGGTTGTCAACACTCTCCCTTAAGATGTCATGTAAATATCTCTTATACCAATCTTATATACAAAGGAATGAAATGATTTGCTAGACAAGCACTTAGTGAATACATATGTTAACTAATTTCTTGAACTTGTATAACTAATTTTAAGTTTTGATCATTCAAAGCTTTATATTATGCTTTATCACTTGATTGGGCAATTACATCTTATTTTTTTACTTCTCCTAATAACCATAATTCTATCAATTAAGAGGAATATTTTGGTGTAGACTAACTGTTACTCATACATTGTATCCATTATTTAAAGAAAAATTTTCTTCTTATATTGGACTTAAATACTATAGGATCCTAAACTCAACATCAAAGTGTATAGTCATGTGCTATGCATAAGTTGAATCACAATATTCACAATACAAGCAATATCAGAGTGTTTATAAGAGAGATCATTTATAACCAACCTTTGATACTAGCTAATATTAGCATTTTCCCTAACATCCCTTTCATTTTATGATTTTTTTTTTCAATAAGAGTATTGGTAGGTTTACACTATAACATCCCTGACTCTTCCAAAAAATCAAGCATACATTTTTGTTGAGTAATAACTTCTATTCTAAAGAAATATTTTTACTTTCCTAAGTCTTTAATTTCAAACTCATTAACTAAATACATCTTCAATTTGGCTATCTATTTATAATTCATATGTCACAATTTTATCATCAATATATACAATAAAAATATCAATTTTATCATTGATATGTTTAATGAACATAGTGCGATCTACATCACCTTGTTTATAACCATAATTGACCATAGCCTCTCCAAATCCTCTAAACCAAGCCTATGGTGACTGTTTCAAACCATACAAAGGTTTTGTTGGGACCCGATCTCGAAATCGGACCCCAACCGAAACGAAGGAACGGAAAATGAAAAATCTGAAAGAACGAATCAAAAGAACTGATTTCTTATCGAATTTGAAGCGAACGAAACGAAAGTAAATCGAATTAGCGGAATAAATCGAATACGGATCCGACATCCGAAATCGTGTATCTT
>JANKOD010000003.1:7063883-7077667 GCA_026284645.1 Erythroxylum acuminatum
AATAAAGACTTTGCTGCTACTAATTAATCCATATTACAATCTTAATCCTTCCCAGAAATAGATTTCAACACTTGATAAGTTGATATCATTATTTAAACTAGACCCATTTTAAGTCAGCACCGGCAATCAAATTTACATGCATCACGATTCACGAAGCAAAAATACATTTATTACTCTTTAAAACTTAAAAGCAGGTGGTCCTAACCCTAAGAGCCACAAAGCTTTTTCCGCCGTTTGACCCACTGCGCATCCATTTCTTCTTCTTGCATCTTTTTGGCCTTTCAAACGCACATGGGAGGAGGACGGTGGAGAAGGCCGGACGGTCGGCAGTGTGCGAGCGCGAGGAGGACGACGTCTTCGGGCGTGCGGTGTGCGGTGACGCCAAGACGGTGTGCGGTGGACGTCTTCGGGCGTGGACGACGGTTGAGGGCCGGAGGCGAGGTGAGGCAGGCGGCGAGGCAGGCCGGAGGTGCGACGACGGCGGAAGGGAGAGAAGACAGAAGAAGACGAAGAGAGAGGGAGAGTCGGCAGTCGGCAGTCGGCGGGGGAGAGAGGGCAGAGATAAAATTAGGTTTTAATTTTTTTTATTTGCAGAATGACCCCTCCAATTTTTTATTTTACGGAATGGCCCCGGAATATTCCGGTATTGGCGGTACCATCTTATCAAATGTCAAATGGTTACGAAAAACTTTGCATTTAATCTTACGTAAATTTTTAGATAGTGTGTTACGGTGATATTGCAATTGTAAGCTAAGCTATTAGTGAAATTATAATTATACAATAATTATGAATAATAATCGCAATAGTTCTTAAAATTAAAATACTGCAGCCTCGATTAATAGTTCTTAAAATTTAGAAATCTTTTTCTTTAAGAAGAGTTATGAATTTAAATGTTTTTAATCCGTTTCTATCTTGTAATTATTTTTTTATAAATGCTTATTATATATATATATATATATACACACACATAAATATACATTATCTAAATTATCTACCTCCAATCATAAATGGTAACCCACAATAATTTAGAGTTAAAGAAGTTGTAAGCTCTGAAAATAAATTAAGTAATTAATAAATTTATAATATATGCTCCTTATTCGTTCTTATTGTCATTGATTTCTGGAAGAAACTAAACGAGTATTTGGACTTTTGCCATAAAAGAAAGTGTATTGAGCAAATGTCAAACGTTAATATATTAGCTGTAACGTAATGCTTTTCATGTTGAAAAGATATATAGGTGTCTGTATATGTTTATTCATCTGAGGACATTCTAATTTAACTATATATAGGAAAATAAGAGCAAAAAAACATTAGAGCTCTGAGATGGTTACCTATAAAGGGCAAGTTCGTCTGGACAACAGCCTCATTCTCCATCGCCATCATTTCTTCAGTGCTAGTCGATCTTCGTTCTTGACTTTATATGAGTTTCAGTTAAGGAGAAAACGTGTAAAAGGACGTTCTATATAGTTATTCAAATGACATGCATCAGCTGCCCCCCTCCATAGACGTACATTGGAGTAAGGCTGCGTATTACTAGACTTCTCCAAACTATACACGTTAGTGGAAATTTTTTATTAGATTATTATTGTTAGAATAATGAACGTTTCAATTACATCCATTTGGTTGGATTACAATAATAAAAATTGAAGAGGAACTCAAGGTTTCAATGAAATTTGGGATTATAATTCATCTAGTTCCAATGTTTATCATTTTTTTTTGTTTATCATTAGTAACGAGAAGGAGCTCATTTTGGTATTAGGAGGATCTCCTGGTTTAAAACATCCTTGTGGGTTGGATTTATTTTACATTAAGGGATAGCTGCCAACTTAATTAGTTATATGGAATAGGAAATATTACTATGAAACAAGAGCAAGCAAAGTAAAAGTTTCATCAAAGATGCTTGGCATTGGCAATGGCAAGCCAAGTACTTGTTCACACGACTAGTATATGCCCACTAACACTTAATCTTTGGGATTTTTGATCACTTGCTTGGTAAGGCAAGTATGATTTGGCAAGGAGACCTTCTTCCTTTCTCTCATTCACACATTGCCTCTTGTTCATAATGCTTTTCACTTTGTAATTTTATTAGCTGCTTATTTTTTGAAAAAATACATTCGAAAGTGATACATACATATGTATGTATATAGTAAGAGTCATGTTCTAAATTATTAGTTGGAATTATGTTCACCTTCTACTTGCGTGCAGCAAGCTAATGGGACTTTCTGGATTGGATCATGATTCATCCTCCAATTCGAGACAAGAAAACAGAAAGAAAGGGAGATAAATACCTGATTCATAACTAAGAAACAACAGCAACACATTTTATCAAGCAAAGGATACAAAGTAGCAGGGTGAGAGTAGTGTCTTATATCAACAGATAGTAGCTAGCTAGCCATACAGAGTTAGAACGTTGGATAAAGGATGTTATTTGACTGTCTTTGGTGGAGGAGGTGGTATGCAGGCAGCAAGGATTGATGTCTCCTGCTCCAAATTGCGATTCTTTTCATGTACCTTCCTGATATACTCAGAAGCCTTCCCGTCTATAAAGCTCTTCTCATCGTGAATCACATACGAAGAATCATTTCCTGCATCTGGCTGCATCACAAATGATTTGGGCTTTGAACTGCTCCATGGCTCTTGTGATCTTTTGCCTCCAGGAGTTTGAGTCAGAGACGGCAACGGATCCTTGGCGAAGCTTGCTCCACTAGCACGATTTTTAGTGGCACCTGGAGTTCCAGATGCTCCAATACTCATCTTAGCTATGGAGAAAGACGACAACCTAATGATGTTTACCATCACCTTCATTGATATCGCACAAAGGGACTTGTTGGTTCTGTCCTTGCAACTCATGACTATGCTAATAAGTTTCTAGTTTGTACTCTTTACCTTCCTAAAGCAGACAACTTTGTGAGGATAAACTCATTATGGGCGTATATAAATATAACCACAGTTCTTGCTTATGAAGCAATGTAAGGGACAAGATGACCAGAGTCATATAGTTATTAGCAGCTATAGGGGACTTGTGAATAGGCTCGTATAAGCACCAATTCTCGGGATGACAGAACATTCCCTACAAATTCCATACAATGATTGATGAGGTCTATTTCTAGAGACTGACAAATGAACAAAGAAGAGGAAGGAATAACATGTCCTCCCCAATTTAACTACTCCACACATCTGATCCCACCTCAAATTCCTCTTCCGATTCCCAGCAGATTTTAATCTTTAAAATTAATCCATATTACATATACAATATCATACGTTTAAACGTGTCATTTAGCTGCTATTATTAATTTATATCAATTTCATCCATAGTGCGTCCTTGAGAAAAGAGTGCAACGAATAGGTTTGTAAATATGCCACCCAAGCTAATCACACGTTGATAGTATATTGCGTCCTAAAGTCAAGGAAAGAACAAGATTCTTCTAAATCACTTTCTTCTTCACTTTGTGTCACACCTTCATAATTAAGTTCTAGACAGAATATCTGCTCCTTCGTCTTAATTTCTCAGTTTCTCACTTTGTTAGACAAGGGTTATATGACTCACTTTAGTCTTCTAAGTTGGAAATCATCGCATTTCTTTTATCATCACTAAATTTCTCTCAAATTAAAATATTACATAAATAAAATTTGTGTTCAGACAGCAAGTACTGCTAGAATCATCAAACATCACTCACAAGTAACCATATGTGTTCTCTTACAACTTAAAAAAGAGATTCTTACAATCAGAAAATTGAAAAGAAATGGAGAAACAAACATTTTCAAAAACTCATGACAAATAGGCTTTTTCACCCTCAACGCGACTACAAAATACAAAGGAAAATTTCACCTTATAACTTTATCCATGCAAGTTGCATTGTTTTATTTTCTTCACCTTAAAATTAATACGTGGGTCAATTAAGTCCTTGAAATGGCAAGGTATGTGACAGAGCAATATATGTTTCTACATTATTTCCACGGGACTAAACTTACAAAGACTTGATTTCAGGGAAGTTAACTTGATGCAACACACCTTTAATTCATCCAGATGACAGCCAGGGGTTAGGGGCAACATAAGTGTACCCTTGAAAATGTTGACCCTCTGTTGGTGTGGAAGCTGGAGAGTCATCTGGAGGCATTGTTGTCCAACATTTGTCAAAATTAGCTGTGCAGTCTTTCCCACTCACATCTGGCTTGAACTTTGGCTCTAGTTCTCTTGCCTCCAACTTTTTCCAATTAATGGATCTAAACCATCTATGTTGTTTTATCTCATCCCCTCCAACAGGGCCGCTGCCTAGCCTGCTTGACGGCTCCTTTTGCAGCAACTGTAAGTAAAATAGAAAAAGAAAGTAATGAAAGGAGACCAGAATGTCGTTCACACTGCTGGATTGAGAAGAGGATAAACAATCAAAATGATGAACTCTACCGAGAGGCCCTAAGGTGATTGTATTTTTAAGAAAGAACAAACAAAACCATTTGTCAATAGTTAGAATGATATTTCACAAAGAATTGCTCATTTCTAGTTGGTTCGATTTCACCAGAAACACATTGAAGTTGTAGTTTAATAGAACATGAATAATGGAACTATATTCTAAATCATCAACACCTCAAAATATAAATTCATATCATAAAGTTTCATATTGAAGAACAATTTGACCAAAGGGTATCCCAGCGCATTTAATTGAAACAAAGAAGGAACAGATCAATTGTAATATTTACTTACTCCTTTGAGCAATGAGTGAGCTTCACTGCTGAGATATGGAGGAAGTTTGACTTTCTCTTTGACAATTCTCTCCTGTAGCTTCTTTCTATTTGAATGTGTAAATGGTGGCTGAAGACGTAAACTTTCCCATTAATTTTTATAATAGTTGAAACAATTAGCCTTAAATTGGAGCAGAAAACTAATTTTCTGATTACTCATTGGGATGGATTTTCTTGCCCAGGGGCATTATGCATGAACAGGGTCGGGCAAAAGTTTTTAAGAAATTGGATAACTTACTTGCCCAGTTAGCATTTCATACAAAAGTATTCCAACACTCCACCAATCTGCATTTTTGTTGTGGCCCTTACTAAGTAAAATCTCTGGAGCCATATACTCTGTCGTCCCACACAGTGAATTGGATCTACTTGCCTCATCAATTTCCTTTGCTAGCCCGAAATCAGTTAGCATCACCTGCATGGCAACTTTTACAGGAATTTTAACAATCATTCAACATAAATAAATAGGATTCACTTCATCAACTGCATTTCTAAAATCTCTCAATGACTAATGCACATGGATTAGCCATTACATGCCCATCAGCATCCATGAGAATATTTTCTGGTTTAAGATCTCGATGCACAATCCCACTCTTGTGAAGGTGTGTAACTGCAGCTACTATCTCAGCGGTGTAAATTCGTGCTTGATCCTCACTATTCAAGACAAACCCAAGAGCATAAAATTAGAAACATGTAAATGAGCATGGTAGCCACAAGTTCAAAGAATGGAGCAAGGGCATACCCAAAGATTCCCTGCCGATAAAGATGAAAGAAGAGATGACCCCCATTTATGAAATCCAGGATCAGATACAGCTTAGACTTGGTCTGAAAGGTCACATGTAAAGAATGTAAACTACACACATAATGGAATATTTACATAAAACTATCACATGAAGACTACAGTCAAATTTTACTAATTTTCATGGCTAAAGGACACTCATATCGGCACATAACCAAAGGACTTAATAAATGTGAAGCAATCACATGTGATATAATCTTCTGAAATGCCAAAAGAGAAGTTCTTAAATCCAACATCTATAATCTTCTGAAGCTATAGGTCATGTTAATGGACAATAATAAATTCTTAATTCAATAAGTTGAGAACCATTAAGCTCTACTTCCAAACAAGGCAGGAATTCGCATCGTCAAAATCATTCATGTGTAACATACTACTAATCCCACCATGTTCTGCGAACAACGATATGGCCACCTCTCACTATCGTTCAAATTTAATGACATGACGTGTGCGGGAAAAGAAGGACGGAACATCATGACTCTAAATGGAACCATGGAAGACACTCTCAAATAAAAAATCAATTGTTAAAGTAAAGGTTATTGGCAGGATATCAACTGTAATACACTCGAATTGCTCCGTTTAACCAAGGCAATCACTCTTAGAATGCACAACACTAACCTTGTCCAACTTACACTCACAACACTAGAACAACTTGAAAGAGAAAACCCAATTCAGATCAAGGAAGAAAAGATTAAGATAACAAGAAGAACTCAAAAAGGACAAAAAGAAAAGAGAAAGGACCTGGAAGGAGTAACGAAGATGAACAATAAAAGGATGAACAACTTTAGTGAGTATATCCCTCTCAGCCTTCATATAATCAACGTGATTCTTCTTAATAATAGTATCCTTCCTCATCACTTTCATTGCATAAATCCCATCACCGCCGGAATCATTACATTCCAAATCAGCCCCCAATTTTTTCCTCACTTGAAACACCTTACCAAACGCACCCTGCCCTATCACTCTCAATATCTCGAAGTCACTTGGCCCAATTTTATCACCCACCAACAAAACCTTCTCACTCTTCCCTTCATCTTCTTCAGCACTCACTCCACTACCACCGCCTTCATCATCATCATCGTCGTCTTCTTGGATTTGAAATGGGAAGGCAGAGGACGACGTGGGGTAGCGAGGGGAGGGACCCACGTAGGAGTGGGACCGGTTGTGGATGATGGGTGGGTTGTCCACAACAGGGAAGGATGATGATGAGGGTGATTGAGCGAGGTGTGGGGTCCATGGGCCAAAGAGGTCATTGAACTCCAAGTCTGTAGTTGTGGTGGTGGAGTTTGGCGGTGTTATGGTGAGCTTCTTGAGATTACTAGATAATAGCGAGTGAAGGGTTTTCTTCTCCGATGTGGACACCATCTCTTTGTTCATTTGCGAAGGAGAAATGACGGAAAGGGAAAACGGTAACAGTTAAAAACAGAGATTCAGAACTGGAAAAGCCAGCCAAGTATCTTGGCCGCGAAACTTAAGATCACATCTTCGGCTCTGCTTTGTTTTGTTTCAGAGATTAAACGAAAGACAGAGAGAGAGCGAGAGAGAGACTTGGGGAGTTGCTGTAGAAGCTGATCTTAGGCCGAAAACAACATGCGACGGTCAGGAAGTGATTTTAGTCTTTAGGAGCATGATTTGAGCTCGAAGCTCGACGTTCATTGAAGGGAACAGGTGTTTCTGGTTTGGTTAATGAGGACAACGCGCGTCGGTGGTGCAGGTGAACTCACTCGCCGGGTGTTGTGATTAATGTAAGTGAACACTGAGAAATGCGCTTTTAACACGTATTTAATGTATATATAATGTGTAAATTAAACTATTTATCTAAATTAGTGAGGGAATTTAATAAAACCTAATAATTCTATAAGATATTATTCTCTCTTTATATATATAATACACATATTAATAACGATGACGAGGAGTACACCATAAGTTATTTATTTTTAAAATATTTTTATAGTAAAATTTAACTGGATATACTCTCTTATAATCATATAATTTTAAATTTAAAAAATAATATTTATGATAATGTTTCTTCCTTTCAGTAAATTTATGTAAAATATTTGTAAAAATATTACAATGATATTTTAATTAATTTTATTTTAAAAATGTTTGAGGCACAAATTACATAGTTAATAAAAAAGAATTATCAAATCTCAATCATTTTAATATAAAAAATTAAATAGTAATGTGTTTAGTTCAATTCTGGCTAAGATAGCATAGCGAGATGTTTTGACGTCTCTATCTTCCTTTTTCACCCTTTTTTTTTCTTTACTTTTTGAACATTTATTTTTTGAAATTGTATTAACATTTATGATAACTTTAAGAGTTAATTACAAAAAAAATGCTCAAACTTTTGTCAATTTTTTAATTATAGCTGAACTTTAAAAAGTAGTCATAAAATATTCAAAATTTTAAAATTTTTCAAATCTAGCTCAAACTTCAAAAAGTGACAATAAAATGCTCAAACTTTCAATTTTTTTCAATTCTAGTCTGACATTATCTGTTGTTCTTCTGATCTTTGTTTTCTGTTTATTTTTTTGACACCCCAAACTACTCTCACATTACAACGAACTATATCAGTAAACTTTTCGTTTATAGTTCGTCCTTCCGATGTCCTTAATGTGAGAGCATCAGGGCTGTATAAACTGATAATCGAAAGGTGAGGATGTCGAGAAAACAAACTAAAAGCGAAGAAAAAACTGAAATTGAAGCGTAAGGTTGTTGGGGCTACTTAATCTGATTTAGATCATTTTTAAACAACGACGTTATTTCATTAATCTTTATCTATTGTGTTAATTTTGGATGACGTGTATTAATAGTTAAGATTTCTGAAACACGTGACAAGTCACGTCAACAAACTTAGCGAAAATACTAACGTTAGGCTAAAATTGAAAATTTTTGAAAGTTTTTTTTGGTAATTAACCCTAACTTTAATCTGCTTCCATTCTTATTTCCTCCTTGTACCTTTCTCTCATTTCCCCCTTCTATTTATTATACGGTAGCCAGTTCCATACTTCCTCCTCTAAACTTAACCATTTAGTATAAGCTCCTTCTAGCTATCCTTATACTTCTAATCTACTAGCTACTCTTGTTTCTTAGCTTCCTACTACTCTTCCCTTATCATCTTCCCTTTCTTCCATTCCTATCTTGGCTAATTCTATTTCCCTTTTTTATGCTAATCTGCACTCTTTAGAACACATATGTTGCTCATGATCAATATCTCCATTCTGAACCTCCTCCTTTGAAGAAACCTTCTGTAAAGAAGCTAAAGATGACAAGGACCCTTTGTTCTTTCAATGTAGATATTCCAACGTTGTGTGGAGTAGCACTTGTTGGCTACTTATTTTCATATGACTGGAATGTAGCTCTCAATTGGACAACTAGAATTGCCAAGCAACAAAAGCTAGATGCTACTCTTTACAAGATAGCTTTTACAACCAAAATCTATGCATTATGGAAAGAAAGGAGCAAGAGAATCTACGGGGGGAAGAAGCAAACAAACACCATTTGGCTGAAGAAATTATTAACTGGATCTGAGCATTAATGGTTGCAAAATCAACCCAACATAACTTTTCTCCAGGAATCAAGAGCAGATGGAACTTGTAACTTACTGATCATGTCATAGCCACTTGTATCTTGTTAAAGCATTATTTTGGAGATTACATTGTAATGTTGGGATGGCTTTGCTATAGTTAATGAAATTTTTATTCAATTTCCAAAAAAAAATTTAACATCAAGTGGTTAGAAATGTAGTTCTTAAAGCTAAACTAAAGTTCATTCCTCAAGATATAGTAATTAGAACGTGATTTCTCTACCTATAAAGTGCTCAAATATGGTCAAGCACTTTTATTGGGTATTTTACTAATAAAAGACCCCTTTTCCTTGTAAGAACTTATTAGAGGAAAGGAATATGTATATGTTTTATTGTCTCACAAGCTATTTATATACACTTGATGTACATTCGAGAATTACAACAGAAAGAGGAAAAATATTGTTATTTGTTACAAATGAGTATCATCCAAGCTCTGGAGATTTCCCGTCACTTTCGGCGGAACAGGTCTAGGGGCTGGCACTGCCAGTCTATGAAGTTGAAATCAAGAGTGCAATCTTTAATATGAATCCGAACAAAGCCCCGGGAGTTAATAAGTTCAATGCGCTTTTTTTTTCCAGAATCAGCGGAGGAAAGTTAGGCCAGCAGTGGTGGAGTTTATACAAAAGATATTCCGCTTAGAAAGATGGGAAAAGGACTTGAATCAAACCATCCTGGTTTTAATTCCCAAAATCTTAGCTCTGCAGCTGATCTCTTAGTCTAGACTTATTAGCCTGTGTACAGTCCTCTACAAGGTCATCACTAAAGTCATCGTGAATCGATCAAAAGCGCACATGGATCATCTCGTCGGGGAGAACCAATGCAGTTTCATACCTGGTAGGCATATCACTAACAATATTATCATTTCCCAAGAGGTTGCTCATTCAATGCGAAAGAAGACGGGCAGGACAGGTTATCTAGCCTTAAAAGTGGATTTGGAAAAAGTTTATGACCGGCTTCGCTGGGCTTTTTTTTAGGACACACTAATCGATATTGGACTCCCAGAGAATCTAATCCGTGTCAATATGACTTGTGTAATGACTGTTTCCCTTCAAATCGCCTGGCAAGGCACAGTTTCTGAACCTTTCAGTCCTTCGAGGGGTATTCGACAAAGTGATCCAATTTCTCCTTACCTTTTTGTGCTCTGCATGGAGAGACTCGGACACCTTATTTCGAGGGAGGTGGGCTGCGGGAAATGGAACCCTGCAAGCTGAGTCGAATGTGACCCCCAATCCCACCTCTTTTTTGCTGATAACCTTGTTCTTTTTGTTGAAGCAGAGGACTCGTAGACGCAAGTGATAGCCAGAACCTTAGAGACCTTTTGTTTAGCTTCAAGTCAGAAAGTCAGTACCGCCAAAACTAGGATCTTCTTTTCGAAGAACGTTTCTAGAGAAACTGTGCGGTGGCTTAGTCATAGTCTTCAGATCAGGTGTACAAATAATCTTGGCCAGTACTTAGGGGTACTATTGATTTATGAGTGAATGTCAAGAAACACCTACCAACACATCCTGGATACTGCTCAAAAGAAACTCGCAGGATGGCGTGCCAAGAACTTGTCGCTCGCCAGGCGAGTTACCTTAACCCAGTCAGTCATCTCAGCCCTTCCAATTTTCACGATGCAAAAGGTCTGACTTTTGCATCAACTTTGTGACGACCTGGAGAAAATTATGAGAGATTTTATTTGGGATCAACAACCGATCAGTGGAAAATGCACCTTGTTAATTGGGAGTCAGTCTGTCAGCCAAAGTCGCAGGGGGACTGGGCATTAAACGACTCCGCCCTTCCAATGATGCATTACTGACTAAGCTAGGTTGGGTTGTGCTGACTAAGCCCACAACCCTTTGGGTCCAGATACTCCGAGCTAAATATCGCTTGGATACTTACCATATACCCCAAGCAATCGATAGGTCAGGGGCTTCAGTAGTATGGTGGGGAATTTCGAAAACCTGGCCGATTGTAAGACAAGGTAGCAAATTGACTCTAGGCAATGGAAGACGAATATTATTTTGGCTGGATAACTGGGTGAATGGATGGGGACTGTTTATCCATGTAACGACCTTTCAAAATTTGAATAACAGTCTGCACGCTACGATTGCAGACTTTACTAATGAAACACTGGCTCTGGCAAGAGTTTCAGCAGTACCTTCCTTCCATAGTTTGTTTGGAGCTAGCGACTCTCCGCCCTACTGTTGAGGATATACGGGAAGATAGGTCGGAGTGGGGGGCCCACCACCCATGGGAGGTTTACAGTGGTGTTAGCATATGATTTAATGGAAGGACACTACATGGGCATGAATCACAAACTTTGGGAGGTTATCTAGAAATGGGCTGGACCTCAATGGATTAGATCATTTCTTTAGCTCCTGGCTAAAAGAAAACTACTGACTAATCAACAGCGAGTAGTCAGGCATATCGCCACGGATAACAGTTGCCACTTCTGTAGACAAGAAGAGACAACATTGCATGCGGTACATGGCTACTCGAGAGTAAAAACTTTATGGAGTAATTTTCCCCTGGAGGTGGTAGATACGGGCTTCTTCCAACAAGATGAGGGGATGTGGTTGGCATCAAACCTAATGAACCTAATGAAACATTCAACAGTCAAGCAGGTAGAGTGGGCTACAATCTATGGAGTCGCCTGTTGGTTCTTATGGAAATGGAGGAACAACAGCCTGTTTGAGAGGGGTTTTGTATGGCCGGACGATGGTACCAGGGCCGTAATGGACTACGTTGACTAGATCGCACGAGCTAGAGCTATGGAAAATTGTGTTTTCCCGACACAGGGCCTGCCTGTAGGGAGTTTAGTGGGTTGGACTAAACCGTTGGAGGGTTGGGTGAAATTAGATTCGAATGGGGCAATTAAACAAGGGTCTACCAAGGCCATAACTAGAGGATTAATTAGAGATAGTCACGGGAAATGGTGTGGTGGGTTTCAGCAACGTATTAGGAGGGGCTCGCCTTTATTTGCAGAACTTTGGGGAGTTTTCTCAGGCCTTACGTTGGCCTGGGACCTGGGTTATCGACGTGTAGTAGTCGAAATTGACTCTTTAGAGGTCATTAACATTCTCTTTTCCTCCCAAATAGTACTAACTGAGGATACTTATTTGGTTGCAGGTATCCGAGGCCTTATATATCGTGACTGGGAGGTCCAAATTCAGCACGCCTTTTGTGAGAGGAATCAGTATGCCGACAGATTGGCGGTTCTTGCAATATTATTAAGTCTGAGCCTCCACCTTCCACAGGAGCCTTTGGGGGTTGTCCAGGAGCTGCTTCACAGAGATGCGTAAGGAGTGTTGTATTCCCGAATTATGCGTTAGTATTTGTTTTATTTCTTTCCTTTGTACTAAAAAAGGGTTTCTCTAATAAATATTTGAAATTTGATTCACAAACTTTGGTTAGAAAAATGTTCATTATCAATTTAACATGTGTTTTGAAAACGGATGATAATTAATCCTATCATATCCCAAGTTAAAAATAAATAATATTCTAATTAATTAATTCTTTTAGTTATTAAATATAATATTATTATTTTAGAATAATTCAAACATTGATTCTCGCTAAATCCGAACTAAATTGTTATTCCTAGTTCTTAAATATATGAGTTTATAATCAATATTTTTCAATAAATTTGATTGGAAAGGAAACAAAAGTTACATAATCTAATTCTAACGTCACGACTTTGTATTGATAAATGACTGATCAACTATTTTTGGGCCTTGTTTAGCAATTAACAGATTGCATTAACTGTTAGTTGATTCTATCAACGGTTAGCTAACAACGGATTAATAAAGCTGATTTGATCAGCAGATACATCAACTGTTTATTTAAAGATATTTGATAAAATTAGTTGTTTAGTATTAACTATTTATATGTAAAATGACTTGTGAGGGTATGACTTAAAAAAACATATTTATAAGGACATGAGTATTAGTTGTTTATATCTTAGTATTTCTTTGAATATTCTCATAAGAACTTAGATAGAATAAAAGAAGTCAATACCATCATTTTCTCCAATATCTTTTATAGAGTCTAAAAAACACCGAAAGCCCTCTATGAGCTAAATTTAAAACTTCTTGAGATCTTCTTGGAATTGCACCATGAAGGGTCAACTGAAGAATGTAAGAAATCACTAAAATGCCATTGAAAATAAACTTAAGAATGGGGTCGATTAAATCACACCAAGAGTTTTTCCTCAAACGTAGCACCAACGAGTTTAATATGAAATTGGGTCTATAAAAATGATATCGATTTAATTTCTAATTCAAGGAAATATAATTTTTGTTATTTTAATTTTAATTTTAAAATTTTAAAAATTGAAACTACATTTTTAATATATTAAATTAAAATAAAATTATTTTGAAAATTTTTATTTATATTAATCTCTTAAATTTTAAAATTAGATAAAAATAATTAATTTAAATTTGACATATGAATTTTAGAATAAATTGAATTGAATTAAACACAATATACAAGTGATAATAATATTATATACTAAATATTGATATAAAAAGAGACCTAAATATCATATTTATACAAAAGTAATTAATGTAATATAATTAAAGATAACAGTTTTAAAAGTATTTAATTTTTTGAAAATTTTAATTTAATATTAAATATTTTAAAATTTTAATTTAATGAGTAACTTTTTAAATTTTGTATAAATTA
>JANKOD010000003.1:7123854-7141731 GCA_026284645.1 Erythroxylum acuminatum
TTGGAAGTAAAATCATAAATATGCATAAAAAGTCACAAACGACACTTATTTTAAATAATTAAAATCTCTCTAAAACAACACTTATTTTAAATAAGAGGAAATATTAACTTTATCCACCGAGTGAGCGGTTAATAAGAATTTGTAAAAATTAATAGAATTTATTCACAAATTAGCCAACATGATAAGGATAAAACGCTATAATATACTTAGCTTTGACAATACTCAACCGGGGTATTGCGTCACGTGACCATCTTATAATCACCAGTCACGAGGAGTCTGATGAATGGAAAATGCGTTAAGCAACATCCTCTGAATTGTCCCCTGAAATTCTCTGTTCACTGAGATTTGTATACTTAATTAAGCAGATCTTTGAAACTTGTTTTAAGTTAAAAATCCCTTTCAAGACCCGACAAATTAGTATTTATTAAGGATGTGGATCGACATAATCTTACGTTAGGAAGAGTTTGATAAAATTCCACGTTAACCATTTAATTTTCTCGTCCTCGACTCACTGTCAAACCGCAGATCTCCAATTACTTAAATTACACTGTGCTTGCTTTGATGTTTACTTTGCTTTAGAAATCAACTGCTCTTTCCCAACATTGTAATTCACTTAACCGTTGGGATACTTCCATCGTTATTGAAATGGTTTTTGGTTTGCTTTGTTTCTTTCTTTCTTTCTTTCTTTTTTTTTTTAGTACATGGTACACATGCATATGCATAACCACTACCCTTGAGTTTTGCACCTAACTCCCCACCTTTGCAAGTTATAACAATAATGGTCTTGTCTTTTTAATTACCAAATGATAAATAAAAACAAAGGGAAATTGCCTTAGCTTTTGTACTATGAAATGTCACAAAATAGTTTTCCATACTGGACATACAGCTTAATTCATTTCTTGGCTCAATAAGGTGCTTTAGTTGGCTATAATGTACGGGTCAATGGTCTCATTGAGAGGAAAACGATAAGTGCTACAATCTTTCATGTGGTGTAAATTCCACCATGTATTCATATCTTCTTGGCAAGTTTTGATCCTTGTCAATTTTAATAAGGTTATGAGTTTTTCATTCACTTGCTAATCTTTATATACAAATTGTCCACGAAACTCTTAGATAAAGCAAAATTTTAAATGTATAAGATAACTCAGAAGACGACAGTACTGATTTGAACTAGTCACAACTTTCAATCAGCCTTTACTACTTATGATTCTATTCAATCGGAGTCAAAGCAACTTATGCCTACAATATGTCATCACCGATTGCCCACACTGCTTGCACTCCGTTAAATCACTCTTCAATCGTTGAATACACATGGACCATTTCCGATCGAGAATCGCTGTTTGAGTTCCTCCAATAGTTCTTTCACGAACTCCGTATAGATCGTAGACTTGATTCACTGGTATTAAAGATCCAAGCCACCAAGATAGAGTTCAACATCCACCAATCATCAATCTTAGGTGAGTCATCATCGGGTTTAGACAATGTTCACCCGTAAACCTCAGTTTCCGCTCCCCTATGAGTGCATTCTACAAAGAACGAGCCAATTGGTCATAATTGTCACCTTTCAATTGTATAGTACTAATCAATGCTCTAGGTCCTAGGATTATCAGATGGAGTTAAGATCTCTGTTCAAGATTATGATGTTTTATTGTGTCCAATAAATTCCAGACATTTATTTATGTGAGTCCCACGTAAATTTCGCGTGAGTTTCACAAAATAAATGGCTGAAATTTCATAAGACAAAATAAGACAGAGTAATATTAGACAGAGAGTCTGAAATCTATCAGATGGGTGAAGGGAGTACGACGATGTCACCAACATCTCCTTTCTGTTGTCTTCTCTTGTGTTCTTTCTTTGATCGTTTTTGTCATCTGCAATTATAGAGTATACGGTACATGATATTCTGTTTCATTTTTCATGTATCAACTCTGTTCCATTTGATTTCAGCCATCTATTTTAGCAAGTCTCACATAAATAAATGGTTAAGATTAAATACGACAAAATTGGCACATAAAAAATTGAGAGGTATACCATTCAATTAATTCTCGTGGTTTAGGTTTAAGGTTTTGATGAATCTAACATCTTGTCAATTTTGAAGAAGTTTTTCATTCTCTTGTTAATCTTTATATATAAGTTGTACAACAAAGACTTAAATAAGGAAAAATCTCAGAATCAATAAATATAAAAATAATTTACATATACAAATATATAGATATATCCTAATAATCTTTTTCTATATAATATTTACAAAATCTATTAATTTATAAAATTTGAAAAAGGCAAAAGAAAACCCGTTGTTTATTTTTTTTCAGTGATTTGAATTTATAAAATTTTTATTTCAAATTAAATTTAAAATTTTGAATTATTATGACTGCAAATGATTATGAAAATATAATTAAAATTATGATAAAATAATAAAATATTATAGCTGTAATTATAATTGTAAATCGTATTTCAAATATATTTTTGGGTCGCGAATGTAATTTAAAATTTATGTTCCGGATATATATAGTCTATTTTACCACGCACAAGCACAACTACTAATTACGAGTGTACGACTACTTATCTACTACTACCAAGTACCAAACGATACTTTAGTAACTGACGTTACGGTACGGTTTCTGCAATAGTGGTTCGGTATCGTTTTGCCTTGCGTGGCTAAGGAAGGAGGTGCCACCACACAGCGGAACGGAGACTGCGGCTTAGCCATGTGTCGGATGGAGAAAAGAGCCGTGCACCACTCGGAGGGAACAACTGAGCTGTCCCTGAACGTTCCAACAAAGGGTGGGTCCTCCGTAACAGCCACCTTTAACAGATTCTGTCGTAATTTCAGCAAAGAGGTTAGACTCAGCCCACTTGAATTACTCGGAAGCTCACTCAATTCATGATACATTTGTAGAGACAAAAACACCTCAACCTTGGAAAACCATTACCTGACTCTTAAAAATAATAAGAATAGCCAAAATGCTCGCAATTTTGGAAACCTTGCCGATAACGGACACCTGTAAAAGTGGAGGAGCTTTACTCCAAAGAGTACACCAACCACCATGCAGTACTCAAAATTAAATCACCGAATTATATAAGAAATACCAAGCCCGACCACGTGGCGTGGATGAGTGCTTACTTTTCATCGCCTCTTCCCATTCCCTAACCCCCCCGTTTCAAGATACCGGAAGACAAAGTCATCATGTGTTCGTAGAGTGTCCTCCTTTTGCATGTAACTAAATAACGTGTCGTCTAATTCAGATTTGATTTGATTTGTCTCGTCTTCCTTGTTTCTCAAACCTACTCTCCACAATTCTTAATGTTCAGAAGAAAATGTTAGAGGATGAATGGTAAAAGTCAAGGTCTCCTCTATTTTCACTTATTTTTAAAATATATCACTATCATAATTAGGTAAATAGTAAAAGTCAAGGTCTCCTCTATTTTCACTTATTTTAAAAATACATCACTATTATAATTTTACACAATATTTGTTTAAAATCTATAAATTATTTTAAGAATTATTAACATGTAATTAATTGTTATTTGACTTGATCTTTATTAACTAAAACAATCTGAATAATATATTATTTTAATATCATATTATAATTTAAATAATAAAAATAAATAAGATAAACTAAAAAGGCATATTTGCCTTTTTCTCGCACAGAAAGGAGATGCCTATTTCTCCTTTTCCGTGTCGTGGAGAAGGTATCACTGTGTCGGAGGATACCAAATCCAAGTTACATCTTTGTTATCTTCCCGAATAAGCATATCTTAAGGCAGATCATGGTAGCCCACCACTTGTTGTCTTTGTGAAAAAAGCCTAATTTGAAAGGAAGTTGCATGTCCTAACATATCAAACAGAGCTGTTACAGTCGGGGTGTCCAAATTAATGCGTTTCATCTTCGTCCGTTGATCGCATGAGAGGAATCGCTCGCACGTCTTATTAAATTAATCATGTATTATAATATCATGATTTATCAAATGTTTAATTATAATATCATCTCAAAATTCGTAAGTATGTTACGTATAATATAAGTTTATTAGAAAATCCAATATCAAACCTAGTCGATACAAAAGTCACCATCAAGGGAAAAAAGATCTAGCTATGTGAGTGTGACCATAAACGTCTCACACCACTTCCTGATGAGATGGATATGTAAGGCAAAGCAATCAGCTTCGGCTCAAGATTTAAGAGACTAAATTTGGAAACACAAACGGAACAAGGAGATTTGATGCCTTATTAGCTCTTTCAGTGTCTTCCATTTCTTTCTCGTGGTAGAAAGATGCAGCATTAATTTCTATAGGTCCACTCATTGACGTGACTTCCGTAGATAATGAACCCTTTGAAAATTCAGCCCTTATGATTATTACCATCTTATGAATAGCAAAGCAAACAATATTTTATATTTCAAGACATCAATGTTAAGTACAGCGCTCGACCATGAAATGGATCTTAAGACGGCCATACGCTAAACTGCTATTACGTGAAGGAAAGGACAGTACCTTGTATCTACCGCTGAAAACGAAATATGATAACGGTGAGTTACTTCCTGCCCGAAAAGACAAAAAGTCTGAGCGAATACATACGATAGTAACAAACCCTGTTCACATGCACTTGTTCATTATAATATTGCTTCGTTATCTCAAACTTTTTACTTACATAACAAATTTTCCTTTTATTATTATATGTAAGAAGTAAATTTAAAAAATATTAAATCTTGAATAAATTAAAAATAAGAATCGAAATACTGTAGCTCTCCTTGATGGAGTAACTTTTGTGTGAGGATTGGTTCAGGCGACCGAGGAAATGTGAATAATTTAGAAATTATCTAACCGCAATCTATCCCATCAAGTCACAAGAGATTAGATCGAAATGGAGGCAGAGATCTTACTTTAAATTTATAATATTGAAAGTGAGCAAGAAAAAGAAGGAACATAATTGTAGTACGTCTTTGACTGCCTCGAGAAATCACACGTTGAATGAGAAGCGCTCAACTCCCCTCCTTTCAAGTAAAGGAACCCAACCAACTACCACGACTTGGGATCTATATAGCTTACGTTTATCGCAAAACACATGATCAAGCTATCCGTTGGAAAAAAATAATATTAGCCCAAATCAATAATTGCAAGTGTCAAATCATATTATTGGCTTGCATTGCCGCCCATTAACAAAGTGATTTATTTTTAATCTCACTTTAATCCATCCCTATCTTTTTTCCCACTTTTGGTTGTTGGGCGTGAACCGTGAATATGTAAACTGTTAATCAAGATATTCTTCGGACGCTGTTAAAAGGGAATATTTTCTATGCTAAACCAAATCAAGAACTTAATGCCTATCCTATTTAGTAAGTTTTGGAATCCCATATATTACGTGAATAATATCTTCATAGCTTCTCAATGTTAGCTAGCTAAGGACCCTAACTTCTTGTAGCAAGAAACCTTTGGCAGGTATGTTCATGTCCTCTTTCCCTAAGGTCTGGTCACTAATGCTTCAACGTGCAGATATGTCTTGTCTCCTGTACGATGATTTTGTTTTCTTGGTATTCAATATAATTAACATGATAGATTTGCAGGTTATAAGGCTTTTCTTTTATTTTTTGCTATTTATCATAATTTTAAGTACTTTCAAAATGTTCTTGGATCTTGGTCCTATTTTTTTGCTTTTTATCAGCATTTTAAATATTCAGACCTTCTATCAAGTTTTTTTTGTATAGTTAATTTAAACTTTTGTACATGTTACTTGTTGAGTTGCAGATATAAGTCAATGCAGCTTGCACCTGGAAAAAGAAAAGAAAGAAAAATAATGTTAGCTAAAAAAATTTATGAAGCTTCACGCTTAACGATTTTGTAAAAAATATATAATAATTCGAGTTTGTTGCGAATGTGGTCATCGTTTCCTGTTCTACAGGTTTTTCCTTGTAAAGATAACAGAGAGAAATCTTTCTATAACAGGAGACAAGGTGGTCAGAAGATTAGTACAATTCAGCAGATGTTGCAGGAAGGGGACATACCGTTGGTTGTTGTGGTAGGAGGAATACTTGCAATCATGGTAATCGTTGCCTTTGTATGGTTGTGTTTTGAGATATCCTGGAAGAAGAAAGGAAAGGGAGAACTCTTTCCCAGAGAGGAAGAAGCAGAGCAGAGATAAAGATGAAGACAATAGAAGGCAAGAGGCATTGCACTGGAGTCCACGTTTTGGTTATAGCACGTTTTGGTTAAGCTATAAGAATTATTAGTAGTATCTACAAAGTAAGAATTACGTCAAATTTATTTACAACAAAAAAAAGAACAGTACATAATTTAGAAGGTTATTATTTAAGACATTATACTCTTTTATATATGAATTACTCGTTTATTTAATATAAATCTGATGATGCACTTCTGATCCCCAAAAACCCATAATTCTGTGAGCATTTTTTGTAACATTTATTAAGGTAAATGTTAGGTTAAATTGTGATGCAACCATCGTTGCGTACATCACCAGCACACATGTTTTCAACACATACAGTGATCCTTTAAAAGTAAGTTTCCGCGAAGGATTCCACGATCGCAAACCCTGTAATTGGTCATGTGAGGAAGATCAGAACAGGAGTGAACATAGAAGCTGTACCAGCTTCACAAGAAATCTCGCAAACTTTGGCACAAAAGAAAGATTTCTACTAGAGACCCAAATCGTCGGCTACGTTGATTGCGGGGGCCAGTGGCGTTAGCTTTTGGAAGATTTGGAACAAGACAAAGAACAGTGTCCCATATGGTCAGGGACCCACCCTTCACATTAGCAGGTCCTAAATTTTGCTTGGAGAAGGAACTCCGTGGGGACAGCTGGGTCCCTACTTGCAGTACATGAGTGGTCTACATCACTCCTTGAGATCCACGTCATCCTCCCGACTTATCCACATTTATCATACCACTGGCTAACAGGGAGCTACGATATCCTCACCCCTAGTCCGTGTCACCGTACTCTTTAAGAAATTTAACTTTTATGCTTATTTAATAATATTAAATAATTCTATAAAAACGACATGTATAAGAATTAAGAAATAATTTTATGAAAAAATCAAATAGAATTAAACTATGTTTTCTCCACATGTACAAAGATTATAAATATCGAAAAAGACGAATCCTCCCTCCCTCTAGAAGCAGTACAGTACAGTTCAGTTCTCCCATAAAATTGAAAATTCCACAGCAGTCCTCTAGTTTACGTTCATGAGTGGTTCACCGAACTTACTGGAGACGACGTAACTTTGGGAAGTTTTACAATAGATGAAAAGGAAGAGGGTGACAAGTTTCTATCAGACAAGGTGGGTGAACATTACATGGGTATGCTATCCTTGCTTTTATAAAAGGCAACCATGTCGAATTTTTATTATTTCTTTCATGTACAGTACTAAAACAAAAGCGAGGTTTTATTATCACCCACGTCGTCACTGTTTGATGGGACCGGGAATTATTAATTTTTTCGGCGACGTGACTCACCAGGCCGACGTTTTTACGTTCCTTACGCGACCTGAGCCAAAATGATAGCTTCTGTCAAACAAGGATCCTTGTAGTTACATTTAACAAGCTAAACAACTCCAGATGAATTGACCATAGCGTAACCCTTTTGTTTTTTAAATAGAGAAAACTGCGATATGGATTATTATGTTAACAAGTGTTCACTGATAATCTTGATTAACGATCAGCTGCTGACAATTCAGTCCCAATCAGGATACCATAGCCGCAGAAAATCCAAAGCAGATATTAATTCAGTCACAAAAAAGGTCATATGCAATAAAAATATCATATCGTTAATTTAGACTTTTGAGGAATTGCGTTATAGATTGAATGTTGTATAATAAACTCACTTTTATTGTTGCTCTTAGTTATGTGAGAATTTGACTGGTTGATACGTTATCTTCATTTTTAAGAATTGTCAAAAAGTTCATCTTCATTTAATTTAATTTAAAATTTTTATTAAAAAGAGAAAATTGTGTATATAAAACTATTTTTAATTATTGTTTGACAAATTAATACCTTTTTGAGAGACATTACCACCTCTTTATTTCTATTTTTAGTTTTCTACTTTTATCCTCAAATTTAGTAACAAAACTATTTGTTAGTGCTTTTAGTTTTAATTTCTTCCCATTTTTAAAATTTATAAAAATATAAAAATTAGTTTTTATATCCTGTTTTTGTTTTTCATAATCTGATTTACTACTAACTAAATATGTATTATTTAATTATTTAAAATGTTATTTATTAATAAGAATTATGAGTAATTTAACTTAAAATTATAAATAATTATAATTTATTCAATTTTTGTAACTAGTTTAAAAAAGTAATTTGTTAATTATAATTAAATTTAAAATATCTTTAAAATATATAAATTTCAATTAATTTTTGATTTAATAATTAAAATACATTTTAAATAAAGTGATAAATTAAATTTTAAATTATTTATTTTAATAAATAAAAAATTTTATTGATAATTTATTAATAAATATTGTATAAAGGATTAACATTAATTAAAAATAATTTATTTTGAAGTTTTATCTAATACATAATTATTATGAATAATAAAATTACAAGACGAAATTTTTATTTTTATTAAAAAGAAAAATAAAAATATTATAGAAAAATAGAACTGATAAAGCAAACTCCTTAGCTGTAGTCTTGTTTCATTTAATACATATGTGAACTTTACGTCCAGACGATGTAATAACAAGTCTAATTGCTCCTAATTCCTAACCTTAGAAGAACATAGATAAAATAGTACAATTAATTCATACGTGTATAAATTTTTGTAAAGAAAACGTAATTCCTATTGTCTAGCCAATTTACATTTTATTTTATAAATATTTAATTTGATATTTAGTGGCTTTGCTAGTCTTGTTCAAATAATGCCTTTTTGGGATTTTTATATTCTCCCCTTTTGTATGATAACAAGTACCGTCTTCATCGAATATGAATGTGTATGGAAGGGTTTTAGGTTTTTAGCCGAAGAGTAAAAGAAAACGAATGTTACTTTTCTTCCTCTTCCTCTTCCTCTTCCTCTTCCTCTTCAAGTCGTAGACGTTGAAACGTAGTAGTCATTTAATCCAACACCAAAGGATTTACCAAGGCGTAACGTTACTTGTACATCTTGAAAAAGGAATAAGACACCGTTTAAATTGTGTTAAAGTTTGAAGGCAGCATTCAACGGTACGAAGATCCCGTGACAGGAATCAAAGGTACAAAATTCTGTTATTTAACATAATCAAGCGCAAAAACGAGCACGATTACAGAATCAATAAGCAGGAATCGACGGTCGTCTTAAAAACAAATCACACATACCTCTTTAGTCAAATATGACTAGTGGCCTCTTACGGTAGGTATGTTTATCTCAGATTCATATACATGTCTTCTCGAATGTCCCCATGTAGATGTATATAAACTAGCTTTTAAATGCTGTATTAGCAAAATATGCCACTTATTGAGTTACTATGATATGTTAAGCAAGAAATCACGGCTATAACAGGATGCCAAGTTTGACCATCCATTAATATTTCGTAAGCATAGCCCATGTTTCCAACGGAAACGATTAGGATTTGCATCGAGAGTTTCGTAAAAGTGAACTGAAAAAACAAAGAAGAGTAACTGAACCCTGTTAGTGCTGATTCATACATTTGACCCTTCATACGGTTTCGGTCATTGAAGAAGGCCCAAAAGTTCGCTTCGCTACCTGAGTTTGTTAACACCAACGCATTTTCCCCACTCTCAATCAACGGGCGTATCTTGCACACTCGTTCTCGATTCATAAGCTCAATCGCTAACTCTCAGCCGTTCCTATTTCTATCTTACGCTGCGAGAAATAGTCAGCAGGCTCTCGGACTCATTCGCATTACTGTTGTTTGTTTTGTTTCAGCTTTGAATTTGAAACAAAAGGAAAAAAATAATAACAGAAATTAGTTACCCTCTTTACCTTCAACGATTTTAACCGTTTTCAAAACAAAACCCCAAATATTTTCAACAACACACAAAAATTTCTATGGTACGGAAGTTCATCTGTAGGATTGGGATAGGTTATCACGTAATCTTTACATCAAAAGCGAATTAATCAAAAATCCAGCGGTGCATATAGTCGCTCATATTTAAATGTTCATGTGCTTTAATACATCCAACCTAAGACTTGTGGAATACGCAGAGGGGAGTTAAGCATTAGAAATAGAAAGAAAGCAAAACCGTAAAATCAACGACGAAGTGGTGGATCTGGGTCAACCCCGTTTGACCACGAAAGCAACAATATGAGGGGCTATGTTGTAAATAGACACAACTTACTCCGCGCAGAGGCTGTTCTAATTATTTTTTTTTCTAAATAAAAAATTCAGCTAAAATAGATTCGGCTCTGTCGTTGTTGTTGTTGGCCTCTGTGCTTCCTTCTTTATAAGGTCTCACTTCGCTTTTTTTCTCTTTATCTCTCAAAGAGAGAGAACAAGAGCGAAGAGCCAAGAGCGAGAGAGACAAAAACAAGATAGGCCTCCTAGACATATATACGGAAGGACACAGCAAATATGAGAACAAGAAGAGGGCTCTGTTATCCAAGAGTGGAGGTCTGTGCAGAGACAAGATTGCCCAAGAGAAGGAAAATAGATTTCGCCGGAGAATCGACGGTTTCCGATGAAAGACAACGCATATCGCCGGAGTCCGCCGGACAAAGTGACTTGTTTGAATCTTTACCCGATGACCTTGTAATTTGTATCCTCTGCAAACTTAGCTCTAGCGCCTCATGCCCTTCAGATTTCATGAACGTTTTGATTACGTACGTAAATATCTCCACCATAGATTACATCTTATGTTTCTTTCCTGGGAATTTATTGATCTTTGTTTTTGTTTTCACTTGGGAATTGTCAAAATGAGGGCAGAAGCTTGTTTCTTTCTATTTCAAATCTGTTTCCATGAGTCTAAGAACTGTCTCATATGATTTTATCTTCTTTTCTTGAAACAGATGCAAGAGATTAAATGATTTAGGCCTTGAATCCGTAGTACTCGCTAAAGCCTCCCAAAAAATTTTCGGTATAAGAGCTAAAAACTGGTCGGACTCAGCTCACCGTTTCTTGAAACTATGTGCCGGTGCCGGAAATGTTGAAGCCTGTTACACACTTGGCATGGTAATTTCACTGTCTATGCAATAATTTCTGAATTTGTTTAATAAAATAAATACAAGACTCAATCTTGAGCTGGTTGGGTATGGAATAAAAAGCATTTTGTGACTTGTGATTTTGTTTACAGATTCGGTTCTACTGTCTACAAAACCGTGGAAGTGGCGCTTCGTTGATGGCCAAGGCCGCGATTAGCTCCCACGCGCCGGCGCTTTACTCGCTCGCAGTTATACAGTTCAATGGCAGCGGCGGCTCCAAGAACGACAAAGACCTTCGAGCCGGCGTTGCGTTATGTGCTCGAGCCGCTTTTCTTGGACATATCGACGCACTCCGCGAGCTTGGTCACTGTCTCCAAGACGGTTACGGCGTCCGACAAAACATCGCCGAGGGACGACGATTTCTCGTCCAAGCCAACGCACGGGAGCTTGCCGCAGTGTTATCTAACCCTAACTGCGGCCTTTCTACGCGCGCCTGGCTCAGTTGGAATCCACACGGCCACAACAATCACCGTCACGCAACTGGTTCTTGTTGCCCGTTGTTAAGTGATTTCGGGTGTAATGTTCCGGCACCGGAGTCGCATCCGGCCAGTAGGTTCATGGCTGAATGGTTCGCTGCACGTGGAGGCGTTCCGGGGTCGGGACTGAGGTTGTGTTCGCACGTTGGGTGCGGTCGGCCGGAGACTAGAAAGCACGAGTTTCGTAGGTGTTCGGTGTGTGGAGCTGTGAACTACTGCTCACGCGCGTGTCAAGCTCTCGACTGGAAGTTAAAGCATAAAGAACAATGCGCTCCGGTTGAACGGTGGCTGGAAGAGGACGGAGACGGGGGTGAGGGGGTTGGAGGTGACGACGGTAACGTTGACGTGGTGATGGCAGATAGCTAGAAACGATAACGGAGAGGGCTGACGGTAACGAAAGTTGGACAGTGTTAACGGTAGAGGGGAAGGTGATAACGAGGTCATTTTGGTTTAAAATGTGAAGTTGTAACCTCGAGACGGTAATTTTGTTCCTCCTGTTTGTAATTGTATAGAGAAGGGTAATAGCTAAATAGCGGAGAAATCTAGGGCAGCTTTTACCCTGGCTGGCTTGTTGGGGTATCAAGGAAACAAGGCTTTTTTGTATTTTCTTCAATTTTTATTTACTATTTTTATCTCCACTGCTCTGAATCTACTTTACTTGTATTGCCCCCTGGTTTTGGTGGTTGTACATTTTGTCTGATACCAAGAGCCCCTGTCATGACCCATTAGAACAACAAAATTAGGTAATGGGAAGGTTGGATGGAGTATCCAAAATCAAGAGCACATGCACATATTGCACTTGTGTGAATGTTGAAGTGGCTTAGCTTTGAGGTAAAGATAAACAAATTGTAGCTTTGGGTCAAATTAAAAAATATTTTAACTTTCCTGATCAATTAGTTGAATCTGAAAGCAATTCAATGTTTCCAAGTAATTATGTGTCCTTGAAAATTTATCATGTATTGAAGAGACCGTCTGAATTGAAAGGTCAAGAAGGGAGAAAGAAAATCTGAGCTAGTTGTCGGATTGATGTGTAAATTGGCCACAAATAATTGGCACATTTTTATACTGTTTTGGTGGTCAAAAAAGCTAAAGGAGAAGGGCATTAATAGATTGAACAAGAAACCAAATCTTGGAAATAAAAGAGTGCAGCAGTAGAATTAGTAGTAATAGTAGTGGGAAAGATGCAAGTGGAGATCGTGGGGTTGTGTCCAAAGTTGTCTTATGCCTTTAGTCACAAATCCAACACTAGCAAAAGGGAAAATATTATAAAAGGAACATACATATGCACAGCCACAAGCGAGAAAAGAAAGGGGTGGTACTGGTGGTGGTGGAAGTGCGCCTTACTTATTCTTGCTTTTACCTTGGTCGTCATCATTATTATTATTATTTGATCTTTCTGAGTTGGTAAAGAAAAGAGCGGTCAGGCTGCAGGGATGTGTTGGGTGGTCCAGGCCCAGCCCATTTAATGCCATTAGTTGGAACTCCAGCTGTCGAAAGCAAATTCTGTGTGTGCATAAACAAACAGATGTTACAGCACAGCGCGTACAGAGAGAGAGCCCAAGTATGGTTCTCTTTCATTCCTTCTAGGGAAGTTGACCTTTTTCCAGGATCCATGTACGACGTCCTCCAAAATCAGGTCAGGAGAATCTCTTTATACAAGCCAGCAGGCTGAATTGAATTCTTCATACCAAATTTCAGCTGCGACCATTTTGTACAACCAACCTTTTCTTTTCTTTTATTTATTTATTCTGCTTATCATTTCTTATTTTTAATCCCACTCCTATTATATTAGCATGTACATTTTTTAAAATCTATAATCATTATTTTCTCGAATACACATTATGATTTGTCGGACTAGGTCATATTTGGTCCTCGAACTTATTACTCCGTGCTAATTTCATTCTTGCACTTTATTTCTTATTTGATCCCTACATTTCATCTTTAACCTTGATTGAATCCCTAGTGTTTGAAAATCCCCTTTTAATTGAGCACTCCCATCAAATGTACGGGGACTTTTCGTCAATAATAACGCGAAAGTTGACTTTCAGGCGAGTTTTGGACAAAATGGAGAGGGTGAAAGTGCAAAGACAAACCAAACTGACTCCATTTTTACCAAGATAAGCGAGTTGTACGTGGACAACGAGGAGAAGCAAGAAACAAAAGGAATATATAATTCCATTTTATCAAATCCACCGTGCAATGGTAAACCTTTAAATCAATTAATTTTTGATTCAATTTATTTTAGTATCTATTATTATTAAAAATTGAGTGATTGATTGAATGATTAATTAATTTTTATAAATGATAATAAATCAGTTAGTATTTATTTAATAAGTCCTATTTTAATTAAATTTTATCTTTTTCTACGAACAATGATACTCTTTTTTTTTTCAATTTTATTTTAAATTCTTTAATCTTGTTCAATGTTTATTATATTTCAATTTTATGACCATCTAGTAACGGATAAACCTTTTAACCTTAAATCTCTTATTTATTCGTTTAATTTTCTTTCTAATTTTAAATCATTACATTTTCGATTAACCACTTAGGTAATCCACTCTAATGTTATCCTACAAAACTATAATTATAACAAAACTTTATCAAGTCTGAGGTTGATCTTAAAGTTGCCTTCAAAAAAATTTAATTTTTAAATTTAACAATAAAAAATTGATGTTACGAACTAGATAATCTGAGTTCTAGTTTAGCCTAAAGTTTGAAATTAAAAAAAAAACTTAAGCTTGCTTGAATCTCGATCAACTCTTTAGGTTAGATTGGATTGACCATTTTTGCCATTACTAATCTCATTATAATTTTATTTACAATGTATAATTATTCCATCACTAAAAAAATTACAAATTATTGACGAAACATTATTGACGGAACAAATTCCGTAGCAAATTAGAGATGAAAATTTTGCAAATGAAAAAAAAATCCGTCAGCAAAGGTGGAAGGAATTTATCTGTGAAATTTTGTAGACAAAATTTAGTGACAAAATAGTAAATGCAGTCCTAAAAATAGGTGGCAATGATTGGCGGGAATAATAAGTTGATGGGTCTACTGACGGAAGAAACGTCTGTTGGTAAAATTTAAAGTTAAACAATATTGTTTGGGTCTTCAGCTTTAACATTTTTAATCAAAAGAAAACGACATCGTTTGGTTTAAAATAAACAGGGGAGGGAGGGGGGCCTTCGGTTGTAGGTTTAAGTTCAAAGGAAAATTTCATTAGAAAACAATTCAAACTGATCATCAGTGCCTCAAATCCCTTCTTGAGCAAACAATCCAAACACCAGCTCAACAAAAATGACTTACCAAGTTAATAGGCTATGACTTCACCATTGTCTACAAGCCAAGATCCACTAATATCCTAGCCTATTCACTTTCTCGCCTCCCTTCTAGCTCCCTTCATTCCTTACTTACTAGACCAGTTGCCGCCATCTTAGAAGATCTTTGACAAATCTATAAAATCTATCATCTATCACTTAGCCTTTGTTTGGATCCTTACTTGCACAAGGGAAAGGAAATGAAATATTGAGGGGAAAAGAGGAGAAAAGAATAGAAGATAAATGAAATTTCCTTTTCCTTGTTTGTTTTCCTAATTTATCAAAAAAGGGAATTGAAACTTATAGACCTTTATGCCCTTAATTATAGAACTTGTTTATCTTTTGTTAAATAAGGATTCAATGGTAATTTACTTATCTTGCCTTGTTTTGTCTTGAATTTCTCTTCCTTTCCCACAATTTGGTGGGAAATACATTTGGTCCAAATTTCTCTCATATTCTTCTCCATTCTCTCACTTTCCCTTTACTTATTTTTGTCCAAACAATAAAAACCAAGAGAAATACAATTCTCTTCCTTTCTTTCTCTTGCTTTCCTTCCATCCAAACAAAGGCTTACCCTTCTTAACTCTCTTAAAAAAGACCATACTGCCCACCCTCACTATTTTGTCGTTGATGATTTTGTGTTGTACAAGAACCGGATCCTTGTTCCCACCATTTCTGCTTTCCACCCATTACTTTTACAGTTTTACATTAATTTCATAGTTCCCTTATTGGTGGGCGTGCTGGGATTCAACGTACATTAGCCAGACTTGCATCCTAATTTTATTGGCCAATAATGGGAAAAGCTGTTTTTGATTTTGTTAATTCTTGCTCAACCTGCCAAGAAATTAAGCCATTTAATTAAGCACCACGAGGCTTGTTACAACTAATGTTTTCAAAACTGGGATCGGATAACAAACCAGTCGAAAGAAAGGTTTAAGGTTTAAAGATTCAACTGGTATTAAACCGTTATAAATAATATTACTTTCTCAAGAAAAAAAATAATATTTTCTTCAACAATAACATAAAGATGATCTGTATAGATTAATTAGGAAGCAAGAAAATAGTCTAAAGACATTGATAATTATATTAGGATAAATTAAGACAAACGTTGTAAACTTAATATTATTTTAAATATATTAATTATGTCTTTATAGTGCAGTTAATTCATACTATTTTAAAACTCTCTTCTTGGTTAATGATTCATATAATCAAGCTTAAAGTAGAAGTTAGGGTGAGAATTAATTACCAGCTGAGAGAAGGAGCTTCAACTTCTTTTTAGTATGATAATTGGTCAAATGTAAGCCTCTTAAGTGAAGTTAGCATTCCTCACTAAGGAATTTTATCACCAACAATACTACAATTGAAGATGTTCTATTATCAAACTCCTTCAAATTCGTACATTACTTTAATTTATCATCTCACATAAGAAATTTGTGAACACATAAGGAACAATGGATCAAGTCCAAGAACAACAAGAAACGAAAATCAATTTGAGGAAAAAAAAGTTAAGTTGAGACCATCACAAACCGTACATATACACAGAAACCAACAATATAATGGTGACCATAACAAAAATAAACCAACAACATAATGGTGACCATAACAGAAACAAACCAACAATAGAATGGTACTCATTTATTAAATTTTGCTATAGCAAATAACTATGTTATCTTGCCAAAATATTTTTAGTTTTGGTGTTTTAGATCAACAAATTCAATACTTCAAAGAGTATATATAACAAAAATATCAAAATTAGATGTTGAAATGAAATATAGTTCTAACTGTTATAGCAAAATAATTAATCAAGAAGTATGAATAAAGAAGAAATCTCATGAACTGACTGCCTTTGCCTTATCCTTATCTCCTTATCTGCAGAACAAATTGGAACTCTAAAGGAACTTGACAACCGCCTGTAGATTTGTGAAGTAGAGGACAAAGTTGAATAGAAATCAATACCTTCGTACACTTAGTAGAATAGAAATCAAGTGGCATTGGCTTGCATGATGCATTTAACGCTTTAGTGGTTTCTTTGTTAAGCATGGATTCAGAGGTTGGTGCTCAGAATACCACTAATCGTTTCAGTGGAACTTACTGGTTATATCAAACTACATACAATGGACATTGACTTATTAACTATTGGTTCATAGATGCTTAGTGTTTCGTGTTGGATATTTTTGACTTTTCCCATAAAGTCGGATAACATTTAATTGCAATTTTTAGTTTTACAATAATTTATTGGTTAAGTTACGTAATTTGATCCATATAAAGATAATAAAGTGACCCAATAAATGATCTAAATCAATGGGTCGAAGCTCGTGTGGAAATGGAATCCGATCAGCGTGGACTGGACCCATATTGGGCCTTTGATGGGGAAGTTCGATATGGAAGCTATATATAAAGGTTAAGGTCTCCTGCAGTTTCTCATGTCATTCATAAGCATAAGGATTCTCTGACCAGTTAAGAGAACTTACATTTTGAGAAAACTATAGAAAGATGTTGACCTCGTCACGGTGAGCAATTCCCGTGAAGACGACGGTGGATTCGCGCTCGTTTCAGCTTCAGAAAGCTCGTTTGAAGTTATGGAACTGAAATTAGGTATTTCTTGCGTTTCATCGTTTATTACTCTTTCACGTTTGATCCGGGATACATAATTAAGGTATCGTTACGTGTTACATTTGATATCAAAGCGGTGACATGATCGGGTGGCTAAAAACGAAGATTTTTCAATTTTTTCTCCATAAGGTTTTGGGAGAGTTAACTTCTGTTTCTCAGCTTTTTCTTGCTTTTTATTGCATGAAATTGGTATAAATGTGTTTAGTCTTGAGAAACGGGGTGAAAATAAGCTCGGAAGCGAGCAAAACTGTTGGATCCCGTATTCGAAACCCAACTACTCATACCGATTCCCTCATACGCACCTTAGACATTCAAAAACCGGTAT
>JANKOD010000003.1:7171993-7188735 GCA_026284645.1 Erythroxylum acuminatum
ATGAGTTGGTATTGTTGTATGGATTGGAGAAGTATAGAAATCCTAGGATTGTGATGTTGCCATTTATATTGAGATAACTGAGTTTGCTTGGACTTTGAGATGAGTGAAGTTGGATGAATGAGTATAAGGAAGATAGAAGTGATTTTCATGCAGGTTTGTAGTTTGGATGGTTGAAATTGAAGAGTTGGCTAGATGAAGTTTTAGGGGAGATGCTGTCCAAATTTTCCTAAATTTGGACAGCAACTTCGCTTAGGGTTTAGACCCTCTTCGAGAGGGAATTCGCTTGGGAGGTCTTCTGGAAATTCGTAGAGCGTGTTAAGATCTTGAAAACGAGATAAAATGGGTCATTATCCGATTTAAGATGAAAAAGTTATGAGTGTTTAAAATTTGCTGCCCATATGAAATTAGGGTTTCCCGAATTACTATTCATGGGCAATTTTGGGCTGAACCTTCGGATGGATTTTTCGCCCCTTTAGAGCGGGAATCGGAATTTCCATCCTTCATAAGAAATGTAGAGGGTATTGTTATCTTTAAAATGAGGTATGATACGTCCCGATCGGAGTTAGGAGTAAAAAGTTATGAGAGTCGAAAGTTGGCCGATTTACTATTCATATGGTCAAAATGTTACTATTCATTTGGTTACTCATTAGGTTGAAGCTTTAAAGCAACTTTAGACCTGCTAAAGAACGGAGCTAAGTTTTTAGTATGAAAATGGATTGAATAGTATAAAAATGGATATAAGATGAATAAGATGAAAAAAAATTTATACCGATTTCGGATTATTAGTCTAAGTTTTCCGAGGTTGGACATCCGGTAATCGGTCCCAACCTGCATTCGTATGAGGGAATCTGTATGAGTAGTTGGGTTTTGGAAACGGGATCCAACACCGAGTTTATGCCCATATAAATATATGCTCCATATAGGGAATACTATATATCCTGAAATAGAATAATGCAAAAACTCATGTTTATATTTGAAGAAGATAAGGAGTAGTACATCATGTCTAATATAAGGGTGTTTTTTCTCATGTTCAAACCTGAAGAAAAAGGTATGATTACACATCACACGATTTAGAACAAGAACATGTTAGTTATTATGTTCCTCTCTGAAGTATATAAGGACTAGTTTACGACCTAAACACAAGTGTGTTTATGGCCATGTTCCTCTCTAGACCAGGTTAAGAGTAGTAAATGACTTAAGATGTGAACATATGTGTGCTTGTGTTCCTCTCTAGATCAAGATGTGAGTAGTGAGTAGTACACAACTATTAACACGCCTATGTTTTAGGTTGTCTACTAGGGCATGTTAAAGGTCACGTTCTTATTTAAAGAAGAGATAGACTAGTATACGACGTAGAACACAAGAGTGTCTTTTCTTATGTTCATACTTGGAGCAGATAGGTAGGATTACATAACTTAAAATATAGGTATTTACGAACCGTAATATGTACCCTTATTCCTATTCAAAGCACATAAATGAGTACATTTGAATTTTCTAGCTTTAATTTGATTATATCTAATCTATTTACACACATGTATATAGTTTAAACTTTATGTATTATGTCAAAATTGAGGATGTTGCAGATTGTTTATGGTATTATTTATAAAATTAAGTGTAAGTATGTACTATTTTATAAAATTAAAGGTTCAACTTCATAAAATTTTCTCAAATTATGATTTAAGTTTATTATTATGATTTAAGTTTATTATCTTTGATATTTTAGTTAAAATTGTATTCCTTGTGAATACATTGTTTTGATTTTGATTACATTATTTATTGAATCTTGCGTAAATGAGTATATTTTGGATGTCTATTAACTTAATTTCAAGAAATAACTTTTTTTTATTAAAGGTGAACCTTGGAGCAACTGGTAAAGTTGCTCCTTTGTGACCATAAGATCACATATTTAAATCACAGAAACAACCTCTTTGTAGAAATACAAAGATAAGGCTGCGTACAACATGCCCTCCCCAGACCCCCGCAAAGCGAGGAGCCTTGTGCACTGCATACATTGACATTTATTTGGTTTAAGCTTTTTATACTCTTAATTGTGACCCATTTGTCGTCTCATTCTCTGGCTCACTCCCCATCACCAAAACAATAAATGAGTTATGTTTTTAAGTTTCCGTGTTCTAAAATTTTAAATTAGAAAAATAGGACACGTGTCAGATGTATGGCATGTAAAAATTTTGATGTGGTTTGTGACGTTAGCAACGTTAACGGAAAAGTTGATGTTTGGCTATTTTTACAAAAAATTGAAATTTGAGACATTTTAGTGCCACTTTTTAAATTTTCGGTTAGTATTATGAAATTAATTAAAGTTTAAGATCCCATTAGAGGCTTATAATTCAGTATCTCAACTTATCACTTTGATAAAATCAAAGAGACTCTCTCACTCAAATATGAGACAAAGAGTATTCAAATACTTGATAAATAGTTGGAAATATGTGTATAATATACCCAAATGTTTTTCCATATAAGAAATGATCATGTTCCTAAAGGTTTTGTCTCCAACCTCTCCATTGTCGATTCCACACCACATCAACCGCAATTGCGAAGATCTACTCGTGTCAATTTTGGTAAACCATTTATAAGGTATGACCTTTTCAATTCTTTCTTTGCCAATATAAACTCTGTCCAAATTTCTTCTACTTATAACCAGGCAATAAAACAAGAATGTTGGAGAAAAGCAATGGAAGAAGAGCTTCAGGCATTAGAAGTGAATCATACTTGGGTTTTAGTTCCTTATTCACCTGACATGTCTGTCATAGGAAGTAAATGGGTTTATATCGTTAAACTCATTCTGGATGGGTCTTTTGATCGATATAAAGCTCGTTTGGTGGCACTAGGATATAAACAGGAACATGGGATTAATTATGAAGAAACCTTTGCTCTAGTAGCAAAAATGACTACTATTCCTACTCTTCTAGTTGTAGCATCCAACAAGCAATGGCCTTTATATCAATTAGATGTGAAAATTGCCTTTCTTCACGGTGATTTGAAAGAAACAGTTTATATGAGACGCCCTCCTAGAAATTCTAATACAGGTCCTAATATGGTTTGCAAACTTCACAAGTTACTTTATGGACTTAAACAAGCACCTCGGGCATGGTCTGAGAAATTTCAGTCTACTATTTACTCCACTAAATCTCAACAAAGTTCAAATGATCACTCACTTTTTATTCGGCGTTCTCATGATGGCATTATTATTCTACTTCTATATATTGATGATATGATCATTACATGTAGCAATCAACAAGGCATTATAGAATTTAAGCAATTTCTCACAAACTCCTTTCAGATGAAGGATCTTGGCACTCTTACTTATTTTCATTGAGTTAGAAGGATGCCATCACATGTTATATATATAGTTTTCAATACTTTTTTAGTCGTTGGAGCAAAAAATTAATTGTTACAATGACTAATTATAATATATTGGTTAACCAATGCACAATATTAACTAGTTGTTGCACATTGGTGGACTACTGAGACATATTGGTTTGCCAATGTATCTTTAAAGAAGCATTAATCAACCAATATGTTAATAAATAGTCCCATTACATACTTAACCTATATTAGTTGATCATTAACTTACATTAGTTTACCAATCCCCTAAACTCATAATTTTAATAATTTTAAATATTGATTTCTAATGCAATTATAATTAAAAATTTTCTAAAATGTGCCCTAAAGAGTGTTTAAAGATCAAGATGCTTTTTCTTTTAAAAGCAAAGGTTTTAATACATGTTGATGAATAAAAGGACTCATGTAATGAAGTGAGATGAAATATTTATGCATAGTAAGCCTTTAAGATGATTAAAGTGACTAAAAGAGATTACAATTAACATTACAAAATATATACTAACCTTGATGTGTCTTCGTCTTCTTTTATTCTTGTCTTGACCTTCACTTCGAAGATTACAGACTTAAACTTTTCTTTTTGATCTTTATAACTATATACTTGAGTTATGGCTACATTTTGTTCTTTTCTTGCTTCTCATCAGCATAATACACTCATTAGTAGTACTTAAGTTTTGATATCATTAAAACATCAATCGAAAACTCTCTTCGTTCAATTGGAATAATCTTACCCTTTTTATGACAAAATATTTATGATATTTGAGAGTAATAATAAATTTAAGCATACAATCATGATGGTAATTATCCCCCCTTAATTCATTAGTAAAACATAATCCAATGTAAAGAACAAAAGAGATTCAATATTAAGTATAAAAGAAATATTCACAAATGTAGATAAACTTAAACGTAACATAAATTTACTTAAACATAAAATACTATATAAAGTATGAGGTAATGTCATCGCCGCCCATGAATCTAATATCGCTAATCTTTCTCCGCAGTTTTATAATCATCAAAAAGTTATCCAAGCAAAATAAAGTGTCATCAATATATTAAATTAGAAAAATCTCCAAAATTCAATAGACAATTATACCTAAAACTCAAACTCAATCAAAATATTAATAATTAAGTATAATTAGATACAAATACGTTAATTAAACCCTTAATTGCATTTCTAAACAATCAATTTCAGAAAAAGCATACAGAAGTTAAGCATCCCTAATTTTGCTAATGTGCTTAAACTGAAAAGTTCAATTGGCACAAAAATAGTTAGTTTTGATAAGATTAAATGTTAAAATTGTAAAAATATATTTAATTGAAATATCCAACTATTAATCTTATAAAATAATGCATAATTTGTAAGGTTCTAAAATTTTCTAAAAAGCCAAATTTTAACAAAATTAAAGATGTATCGATATAATTGAAATATAAATAACTTTGACTCGTTTTTAATTTGATTATGGAAAAATCAATTTAAAAAGATACTTGACTCCTTTTTTAATTTGACCGTGGAAGTATCAATTTGAGAAGATTAACTCTGAATAATGAAATTTTTTTAGAAAAGTAAAATTAAAATCCTAAGATGACAAATTTTCAATTTGATGCAATCTGACTTATGAAATTAAAACTACAAAACTCATATGAATCATAAAAGTAGTTAAAGAAAATGTAGAATTTAGTAAAACCCTAAAGTTCATCCAAAGAAGAGTTGATGAATGTGTTTATTAAAGATCTTTAATATGAAAGCAAAGAGAGTTGAAGATACAGTAATTAGTTGCAATAGGAATGATGTTTTCAAAGAAAAACGAAGTTGTTTAGGATTTTGAGAGGCATAAACAAACAAAATGGGAAATAAAGAAAAAGGAGGAGGAGGCCTCACGTCATGAAGACTGGTTAACCATATAACTTTAATGGTCAATCAGTGTTTGTGTGCGGTCGACCACACTAAGCATGCAATCTCGTTACAAACTCACTTTATGTGTGGTCAACCACACTAAACATCCAATCTCGTTACAAACTAACTGAAACTTGAATTTTCTTATTTATGAGTGACATTGTTCGACCATAAAGCTATATTAGTTTATTAGTAAGGGCATCTGCTTGACTACTTTTTGTAACCAAGCTCCCTCCAAACTCACTGGAAGGATTAAAAAAATGAATTGTGAGGACACTGGTCGACCATACTCTGATATAGGTCAACTAGTGTATTATGAAAAGTTAAGAAATAATCTCAAATTTTAAATCAAACATTAAAACACATAATCAATCATCTAAATATCAATCAAAATGAGTTAAGACATATGATATGATTTTTATCATACGGAATTCCCATCAATCATACTTAATTCTCTTCTAGTTATGTAAAATCTACCCTTATTCATTGGTTTAGTAAAACTAGCAGACAATTAGTGTAGTGTGTCAACAAATTATAAATTAATATCTCCATTTTGCAGATAATCTTTCAATTTAGGTCCACACTATACTTTAAAAATTGTCTAATTCCTTACTTATAGAGTTCCAATATTCACCATTAAGGATTTAGACTCAATTTCACAAATAAATGTAAGACGTGAAATTTTTCCAAAATATGAGCCAATAATTAATCCTTGTTAAACATCACCTATGATATGATTCAAATGATGATTGTTCTTAAATTTTTAGTTCATTGGAAACCTCTTATCCTACTTATCTCCTTCACTTAGTTCAATAATTAATTCCTTTGAAAAGTCTTCAGGGGTGCTTGGTTCATGTTGGAAATGAATCAACGGGTATAAAATGAATAACAGGTGGTTGGTTTATGATTATAGATACAATATTTTTATATATGATTTTCGGAGAATACTCCATACCCTCGGAATATGAGAAGAATGAGTTTCATTCATGATCAGGGATAAGTGTCACGGATATGACAGTCTTTGTCATGCCTGTAACTTACTTCTTTTTTAAAATTAAATATAATTAAGTAAAGTATACTTAATTACAATATAGTTAATTAAAATATACTTAATTATAATTAATTAATTAATTGAAATATAATTATTAATTAATTAATTAAAATATAATGAATCAATTATACTTTTTCTCTTTTTTAGCAATTAAATACAATTAATTAAAATATATTAAAATTTGATGTAAAATAAACTTTTATTTCTCAATATTTTAACCAATCATTATCAATGATAATGGTAAGATTCATTCCCCTCAACTAACCATCATTATTATAATGATTATATCTATTCTTATTCCTCACTATATTCATTCATATTCTTATTATTATTTTTCCATGTAAACCAATCGCTATCTTAGTGATCATTCTTGTTCTTTTTAAAGACTATTTTTTCACACCCTGCATCGCCATCTTTAAAATTTTCTTTGGGGGCTAGGTAGTTAGGTTAAAACTAACATGTATAAACTTTTCAATATTAAGAATATTCGTACTTTTTATTCCTATTATATAAAACTTGTTTTTAGGTATTGAAATGAACTTTAGTCTTTGATTGTTACTTTCTTTTTTTCAACCCATATTGTCAAGGTTTTCTTACCATTTTTTATTTTAGAAAATTAAATCTCTCAACATATCCATAATTGCCGCAAAAATGATATTCTGTTTTATATGAATGGTGAAAGTTATTTCGAATGTGTGTAATAATAAGGTATCTTCTTTTAAATATTAAAACTGTTGAATGTTCTTCTAAAGTTATGAAATGAGTTGTGTGTGATATTTATTATGAATTAAATCTTTTGTTTTTTCCAGGTTTCCTTAAGGTGTTATGATGCCGGGTGGGCAAGGCCGTCATAGTATACTGGAGTTTTGATGTTTCTTTTGTAGCATTATGATTTGATACAGCTACAAATCTATTCGATACAAGTTCGCAAACGTGTTCATCATGTCTTTACATGGGGCCTAAATGGCTACTAGGTTACCACTAATGCTCCAACACGAGAGGGATTTGAGCGAGCATTGGTGCCAGTTCTGCATAAAATATTAATCCTTCATATATGGCCATATTCGTAGCTGCGCCATATTTGTTAATTCATATTATGAAGCAACCTGCTAATTCATTATTGAGTAGAGCGAGTACAAACCAATGCTCGACAGCTGGCACATAAACGGTGGCTCACATTTTATTAAAGTTTCTTACCCAACCCCATGCATCTAGGAGCAGCAGCCCAACCCAGCCTTAGCCCATCTCAGTAGGCTTCAAGAGCCCCAGCTTAGCCAGCAGACTTGGGGAATTCTGCCTCAGACCAGTCGCTCTATGAGAGAATCAGCCCTCACGAGCCTAGCCTCTTATATCTCAAATATAGTCCAAACTCCATTCCTTTTAGGATGCAGCGCTGGGCCCTTGTGTTAATACAGACCAGCTCCTGCATTTAACAAGCCCGATTTCAACCAAGAAAATCTCATGCGATCTAATATAGTAATATGTGACTTGTTTACCAGCTAAACTAAATAATAATTTGAAAGACCCCCAATCTGCTCATAATTCAAATGGTTAAACTTCCTCCTCCATAATCAGACGGCTCTCTTGGAGTCCAGTTTAATTTCGAAAACAATCTGAAAGAATCACTTATCTGAGACCGCGAAGTAGATTGCAGGATATGGGCGAGTATGAAAAACATAGGGCTAAGCGGGCACCAGAGGGTTTCAGAAAAACCAACTGAATTATATACCAACAAACACCTTATATCGACCTTGAAAGTTATCATTTAACTTACTTCCCATCCACATGTATAGCACACAATAACAAACACCCTACAGGCTTCCCCATCTCATTCTATTAGAATAAGAAACAACATTTATACACTGGAAAAGTTTTTTTTTTAAGTACTTGGATTGCCAGAGGTTTGATCCTCTGCCTTTCCTGTGTCTCCTTGTTTAAATGCCTTGGCTATCTCATCAATGGGAACCAAAGGTAGATAACCAACTACTGGATATCCCTTCCGGGTCATGTACGTCAAAACATGATTGTACTTCTCTGACCAGTGAGCAGCTGTGGGAACAGCAATCTCTGCAGCAGAGTGAAGAATTGGATATTCGTTCAGTTTGGTCCATATTTTTACAGACCCATCAAGGACCAAGTGTTTAGACTCTTCAGCCGCATATTGCAACGCAGCAGGAAGTCCTCCAGAACGTGCCTCTTGTACAAGTTCTTGCCCCTTTTTTGATGCTTTCTGAATTAGAGTCTCAGCGTGGCTGACAACCTGCTTCACTCCAGAAGGAGCGTCCTTATCAAACTTATCCTTAGCTTCATCCACCTGTAACAATCAAAACTGCTCATAAGATGGCTTCACTAAAATCGCAAATTTGATTGTGATACAACTAAAGCAGAGCAGCCATTCTGAAAAGCAATGAAGAAAACTCCAACTACAATTAAACGCAGCACAAGTTCTAATACTACTAGCAACTGTTTTGGAAAATATTGAATAGAACTCCAAGTCAAAATGAACCAGTGGGATTGGAAGGAAGATTGACGGCATAGTCAAAACCCGAAGAGCTGGTTGAGCTATGGAAAAATCCTAATCTGCATCTAAATCATTAGCAAGATGAGATATTTGTATGATACAGCCAACATCCATGTCCCTTAAATTTTATCGAATACGTTGGCAGAAAATAGAGGAACCAATGCACATATTTCTATTAGATGTTCCATCTAGTCCCCAAACTTCAGACTCAAAATGAAAGAGAAGTCAAGAACATGCAAAATTATGACAATCAAAATCATCTTATCTGGGAGATTAGTTACAATTCTGTAAGACTACTTAACTAGGATATCGTCACACGTACAAAGCACATGGCCCATAGATTCATTACAAACATCCAACTGAAACACAAGCCTAATCAGCCAATACCGTATAGACTACCATGTAACCACACGACGAAGCAATTATCTACAAAAAGATTCAGGACACGAACGTTCTCGATCATCATGCAATACAAACTTACAAAGCACACGGACCATAGGTTCATTACAAACATCCAACTGAAACACAAGCCTAATCAGCCAATACCGTATAGACTACCATGTAACCACACAACGAGGCCATTATCTACAAAACGATTCAGGACACGAACGTTCTCGATCATCATGCAATACAAACATACTCTTCTAACAAGCCGCGTCGTGTTACAAAACAAATATCAGAAGGCATGAAATCGGCCAATAAATACCACAATATAATAACTACAATACGGAAACATACAACCGAACCTTCTCGATCATCATTCAAGGAAAAAGGCTCTTCCAAAAAGTCCCGTTCGTTATACACAGAACACAAACAAGAGAAAATACGCTGAACAGACAGTACCTTCTCGTCGAGAAATTCGAGGAAATTCTCAGGCATGTCCTTAAACTTCTCGTAGAACGGCCCAACCAAAGTACTCACAGCGTTCTCCATGCCACCGATCGTAGATCTTAAAGGCCCCGAATTTTGCTTCGCGGACTCGTAGAGATTGCATATGAACACCAGTGAATGGATCGCCACCGATCTCACAAAACCTAGGTGCTTCAGCTCTCGATTTTCGTGTTCAATCTCCTTCTGTAAACAATATCCAACAATTGATTGTCAGCAAGAGTTAAAGTTACGTCTAAGTCGATGTTATTAATCAGAAGATCAAAGCAAAGAAGTAGAGAAAGGAAAGATTTAGAAACCTTTTCCATAGCGACGGTTACTGTTTCCGACTAAACTGGCTTTCTGGTACCTTCTGGCTTCTTCTGAGCTTGCGTTTGTACAAGTAACTTGAGAATCATTACCGGGCAGTCGGCCCTTTTTATACAGAAGAGGGTTAGTGTCAATCTGAGTCGTTGGGGTGATCCGACGGTTGAATTTGGACTTTATTAAAAAGAATCTATGGGTGAAGGGTGGGACCTACACTGGTGGTCTAGCAGCAAGTGGAAATTTCGTGGAGGAAACGTCGCGAGTTAAAGTATGACGGACGAATCGAGGAGCTTATCTTCTCTTGGTACAAAGTATTTACTAGAGACGCAGCCGGGAACACTTTCCCTTTTGTCTTTGGTGAGGTATAGTCTGATTGTCCCAAAAAAAACCTGTGTATTTCTTGGAGTTTTCTACTCCTCACTTACTATTCCACTATTGTTTGTGGTTTACTTGAAAACATAGCCAACCTTTCGTATCTTTTTCCAAGAGGGGGAATATCGATTTAGGTAAGAAAGGGAGTAAAAAGAGAGTTGTATAAGAATTATAGAAACTTTAGTTTGTCTTTAACTAGTTTACCTAATAGTGTGAAGCGTGTTTTATCCAACAAAATAGAAAATTTTGTAGAAGTCACTCATGTAAAAAATCGTGTTTGTAAGTCTTCTTTATCTTTGTTAAGTCTGTACAGTATATACTCTCGTGATCGTTCTTGGACGAAAAATATTAGGAGTGTGTTATCAACTTCTAGACCTCGTGTGAAGGAAATCATCCAAAATTTTAAATTGAAATAGTGTGGTCTCCGATCTACAACTGCAGAACAATACGTAAAGCTAGAAATCCCTAAGGAGTTGTTCGCCTTATGGAGAGAGCAAGACCATACACATTTACACTTTGGAACTCTACGACTTGTTCTTACGCTACATGGAAGAAAAGGTATTCCTGCAACAGCCAGGATATCCCTTCTTGACACTGCCTACACAACGTCCCAAAATGTTCTTATTGGTACCTTGCTGACTACCCTTGACAGAGGAAGTGTCATCTTGACCATAGCATCTGATTTCAATATCAGGTTGGATGATCCCACTTTATTTGAACGTCTACAAGTTCATATCCAAATCACTGAAGCAGATCAAGATCCTACAGCCATCATGGCTACACTTCTTCACGAGATGATCTATCGTCTACAGAATCATGTTTTGAACATAAACTTTTCAAATTCTACTTCGGATGCTCTTTACATGGTTACTGATCGATCTAATGATCAGACTACTATCTTCCAGATCCCGAAGCAGTTGCCTTTAAAGGAGCTTGAAAAGTTGATGCTAACAAAATGGATTACCAACTACCAAAAGGTATTTCACGCACCTCATCGACACTCTTTTCATACAACAACTCCTCCGATTCTGCAGACTCTGAGAGATGGTTCAGTCAGATCCATCTACACCAGACCTAGAGATGACAGGCCCGGTCCATCTACATCAGGATCAATCCTGATGATTCAATCTATTGAATAGTCAGATCTACCAGATCTATCATCTAGGGCAACAAGCCTTAAGATCCAGCCCGTATTTTGTCATACGGAAGGTAAAGACAGTCCTCCAATTCATTATTTCAAATATAATGGATATCCGGTCTACGTAAGTCATCATTGTGGACCCTTTGTATGGGATGTCGACCATCCATGTCGAACCAGACTGTGAGATCTGTCTCAACCCTGAGTCAGACTCAGATGATGATGATCCAAGATATCAAAGGAGAAGGAAGAAGAAATCTAATCCCAAATCTCAGTGCTTACCTTCTCACCAGTATCATCACCAAGATGATGATCCATATGGTCTAATGATGATAGAAAGATCCAGACCAAAGTCCTGCTCAAGTCGTCTAAAACATGCAGATCTACTAAAGGATCTAGCAGATCTATGCCAGCAATTCCTGTTCAACCTCCTACTCTTATGCCATGTATGATGGCAAGGCCAGAAGAGGATAACTTTCCTCAATTATCCAGGAGTACTGATGAATCACAGTGGGTTATCTCAAACCCTTACATCAGAGCGTCAGGAATTACATCCCAAGGTACACTTGCATCAAATCTAACTGATGAAGTACTTAACTGGCAGACACATAATACAGTAGCACAGAACAAAGTTCTGAGAAGGATTGATTCCAAGCTGGATGGAATTAGTCAAAAAGTTACTACTCATCAAAAAGTTGATTCTGTTTCGGGTCAGATACAAAAGATGTATAGATCTTACAAAGCCCAGATTCAGTACCTTGATGCTGAACTTCGTCAATACATCTCAGCCCAATACATGGGGCCAGAATTCGACTCTAAAGTTCGAAAGATACAAGCGATACAAAGGACTGTACAATAAATGGAAGCAGACATGCATGCTTCTCAATCTCGACAGGTGTATGGCTCATCTTCTTCAGAGTTCTCAACTCTTCAGCCATCTTATCCATCTCTTTCGTATCAACGGTATGCAGAAGAAACTGACTATTCAAAGGTATTCAAATTTAATTATCCTTTGATTAGACAGTATGTTCATCCTCAGACAACTCATGAGAAATCTTGACGATCAAAATCAAAGTCAACATTTGATCGTATGCCTAAACCTTGAGTTTTTGAGTCTACAAAGGTTCCAGAATCATCATCTTCTTATACACCTTTTGAACCAAAACAACAGTGGAGAAAATCTGTACAGATACATACACCACCGGATTCTCCACCACCAGTTCAACCTTCTACCTCATCACATGGGAAGGACAAAGCTAAGCAGATAGAGTATATAGCTACTCTGACCTCTAAACCTCTTGTAGATAATTACAGTTCTCTTCCTGAGAAAATTGATTCGGAAAGCAATACATCTGAAGTCTCTGCAACACCATCTGATAACTCATCTGAGTTACAAGTGTTCAGTTGAACTGTAACATCCCACCCCCGACGGGAAGGGTAAAATAGTAATTTTGTACAAGGGTGAGAGTGATTAGGACTGATTTGGCATTTTCATGCATACTGGTATTTATGAACAGTGAATTTTTGCACATGGAAAATAACTGTACATGCATCATGACATTTCTCGATATTTGTGCCTAAATGGGATTTTATTTTGGAACATGTGGTTTATGGGCTTAAAAATTTATTCGAAGTGGATCATTATAGGTTTTACATTTTAAGGGAATTTTAGGAATTTTCTAGAATTTTCCGGAAAAAATTTCCGGACCGAAAAAATCGTCAAGTGGCGAACCGACTAGTTTTCGGTAACGAAAATTTCTGTCAAATGGTACTGAAATATTGGGTACCTTATTTTGGGATGATAATTGGAGCCATTGGAATTGAATGGGTTCATTTATTAGGGTTTCTTTTATTAAATGATATTAATGGATATTTTGTCTTTTTCTTCATTTACATGCCAAGTGGCATGGTGACACACTCTCATGCATTAAATGCCCTTGTCTTATTCCCATTCATTTTCGGCAATTTCAATTTGAAGGAATGAAGAGATGAGGTTGCAAGTGTTCTTGATTCATCATCCGAAACCTCTCTTCCTTCTTCTTCATTGGTTTCTTTATTTAGCTTACCTAAAGAATTACTCTTCTCTTCTCCCTTAAGTGCCTTCCTAGCATGTGTACAAGCTTGAGTGTTCTACCTCTTTATATGGTGATGATTGTGAGTGATGTTGGGAAGAAGATGATGATCGTTGGTGATAGAGTAATGTAGGAAGTTTGTGAGAAGTTGGAAAAAATTGAAGAAGATTGAAGCTTAAATAGGTAAGAGTATGTTCTATGTTTGTTGCATGTATAATTGTGACATCTTGTGCATCAATTGCATGAAGTTGTGCTTTGACTAGATGGGTATGTAAATTGGTTATTTAATTGATGGTTGATTGATCAATTGATGGGGGTAAAACCTAATGAATGTAAGTAGAGATTAAAAGTGAAATTATTCTTAAAGATTAGTGTAAGAAGTGTATGAATGATTAAGTGAGTGTTGCTGCCATGTTTATGGCTAAGTGCTTAAGTGGATGATTGAATGAAATATTGGTTGAATGAGTGATTAAATTTAATGTTTATGGATGTAGGAAGGGTGTTAGAATGAAAGGAATTGGTTTGGGTATAAAAGCTGAAAAATGGAATGTGTGTAAGTGTCAATGTTTTTGCCATAACTAGTTGTGTGTTTAAGCAATTGAGGTGAGGTTTGTTCTCAATTAAAATTGAGACATTTGGCTACAATTTATAAGAAGGAAGTTCTGCCCAATTTTGATTAGAAGAGTGTTGAATTTGGTCTTGAAAATGAGTGTTATGTGCTGTGTGAACAGTGATCCGAGCTTGATAACTTGGAACTTTGATGAATTTTCTGGATTGATTAAGGAGGAATTTGTGGAATTGATCTTCATGAAAGTTGAAGCCTATCATGTTATCTTTCCATTGCTACTGATTTTGCAATTTTTCGATAAGTATGTTGGGAGATATGACCTGTTGATTATTGGCTGTTCATTGAGCATTATGTTGAAACCTAGCCCTAAATGCAAGTTTTGAGAGTGTTGTACTTGGAAGCTAAATTACGGATTTTTGTGATTTGAATTGGTTCAAGTAATCTTCTGGAACGTTGTAGAGGAAGAAAGTATCTTGAAAATGGGATATAGCATGTTAATTTTCGAAGTCAGAATTGGAAGCTATGAATTTTCAAAAAACTGAACCTAAGTTAGGTCATTGACAAATGATCGGGGCAGCCACTTGCATGACAGTTTTGAGTTAGTTAGTGATGGAATTTGTCTTTAATCCCTTCATGAGAAGTGTAGTATTTTGTTTGATCTTTTCATGGGTATAAAGTATGCAATTTTTTGACATTTGTACAAGGAGTTATGATTTTTAGAAAATTGCTGTTCAGTTTAGGTGATTTCAGTGGACAGAATCTTTGCTTAAATTTTTGACCTACATAGCAATTGAATTTGATTTCATGTTGTTCATGAAAGTTGTAGGTCATATTCTGATCTTTCATTTGGCATAAATCTTGTAATTTTTAGCAAAGGGAATGAGAAGTTATGGATGTTGCAAAATGCTGCATTGTTTTGGGAACCCTACGACTAGGCAGTAGCTTTGATTGGAGTTTTGACACCCCTAGGGGTGAAATTAGTTTTTGTGGCCTTCATGAAACTTGTAGAGTTTGTCATGATCTTTCCAACGATATATGATTTGTGATTTTCTAAGTTGTGTGGAAAGAGTTATGCATGTTTGAAAATTGGACAGAAAACGGGACAGAAGGAAGCACTTAGTTTTTCTTGTATTATCTATCTATATATGTTTATGCCTTCTTTTGCTTTTATCTTTTCCACCCGATGTCCAATTGACCTAATTCTCAAGGCATCGGATTCGTGGAATATTTAATTTCATTTTATAAGAAATTGGGAATTTTAAAAGGAAAAATTGACGTGGGTCCGGGTAATTGTTTTTATGGTCATTGTTTTATTTATTTTTGGACCTATAGAGGTCCAAATTGAATGATTTTGGTGTCGTTAGCTTTCTAATTTTTAGACGGAATTTTTGTGATGGTAATATGTGGAAAAGTGTCGGGAATGTCACGAACATGCATTATACACGTTTTTATTCAGCACATGTGCATTATTAAATGTGTCTGACTGTACAATTAGTAATCTTTGTCGATGTTGACTGTTATAGAGGCACATTTGGAGCGTCGATCCACCGACTTTGCTGAGACTTCCCGGCATTAGCTCGGAAGTTAGAGGTGAGTGACCTAGATGGCTCTCTCTCCATTATTATATGTTCACTGTGGAAATAATGATGGGTCTTGCGATTATTTATGTTATGGATTCCGGACAGAAGGTCCGATGCATTGAGAGATATGACATAGAAGTGTTTTCTGGTTGTGAATCTGTGAACTGGATGAATTATGTGTATATATGTGACTGTTAAAATGTGTATTTGGATACGAATGAAATTGTGAAATGCTCCGCTGTTGTGTACATCTGTGACTGTTAACTGTATAATTGGATATGGATGAGATTGTGTAAAGCTCCGCTTCAATGTGGAATGTCGGACTAAAGTCCAATGACATGAAAAAAGTGATTGTGAATTCCTTGCTTCTGATGCAGTAAATTGTGATATGTGATTAATTTTTTATACAGTACTGTTTAATAGTGACATGTGGGTGGATAAAAAGTGTGATACGAATACTGTGTAAATTGGGACATATGCATTCCCTACATGAATGCCTGATTATAATGAGAGTTGTGACCAGAGTAGCTACCGATCAGAGCTGAAAGCTCAACGAGTGAAAAAAGAGTCTCGAACTCGCAGGGAAGTAGTGCATACCCAGAGGGCTCTCCTACCCCTGAGATGCGTTTAACGCTTAATGAGCCCTATATGGGACAGTTCAGGCACTCGGTCACAACAAAGTAATAATTGGAAAAAATGGGTCCCATGTGCATTGCATATGCATAATATAAATGATTTAGTGTATTGAACGTGAAATATTATGAATGATTCAGTGTACTGAATATGGAATTGTGACTTATGGAATAACAACCATGTGGCATTTCTGAATGTACTGTTGTGAAATAACCTGTGAATTGCTCGAGTACGATCATGCAGTATTTTTGAATATGAAACTGTGGAATATCTGTAATATATGTGATTGTTGCATGGATTGAGTGGACCATCGATGATGGTTCCTCACTGAGTTCGCAAAACTCACCCAAAATTTGCAA
>JANKOD010000003.1:7192140-7202863 GCA_026284645.1 Erythroxylum acuminatum
ATTATTTATGAATTTTATTTATTTAATAATTCTTCAATTTTTTAGTATATCATTAATTTTAATAATTATTCATGTATCACAAGAATTTCATACCTGCAAACAATGTATTATTTAATTGCAATTCGCAAACATGTCATAATACACTAATTAATATCAAAAGTACGTCATAAGTGTATAATAAATAGTCATAAGTATATAATATATCAATATGAGTACATATATCTAACCTAAACGAAAATTATTTGTAAAACATAAAAGTTTCAAGAGCTTTTTTTGCAGTTCAAATTCAATTCTTTATTGTTCGACTTTAGTAGTTAGTCAATCATGCATTTGTTCAACTTTTTATTCAATTCAACGACTTGAGACAGTAACTCTTGATTATCCTTATTCGACTCCTCTAGTTCGACTCGAAGTCTCTTTCTGATCGAAGTTTTCCCTTGAGGTCGAGGCCCAACTCTCATGTCAATAACGTAATCTGAACTAGTGTCAAAGACTTTGTTGCATACTTCATCCTCTGTCATCGGATGACTTTGTTATATTGAATTTCCCAATTCCTTACACATTAATTCCTGAAAAATTAAGAATTAATTAGATACATAGTCTTATTTAAGAAATATTTGTAAATGAACTATGCACTCACCCATTTTTCTCTACATTCGGTAGTTGTCCATTGAGCTTTACTTTCATCATAATGAGTGTGATACCATAGCTTTATCCCGTCACACTCTTGTCCATCTTTGTCACTCTGTTGTATAAAAATATATTACTAGTAATATTTATTATAAATTTTGAATTGTAAAATATAATTAAAAGATAATAACTCACAATCTCATGTCGTATCTCTACAAAGGCCTTGGAGCCGGAGTTTAGTCGACATTTGACTTGACTTTTAGCCAATTTCGCTTTTTCACTTTTTTCCTAATCGTAAACGTAACAAAATCTATTATAACATCTGTAAATCACAATTCATAAATATTAAAATATATTCAGTTGTCAATAAAGTTGTGAAATTAAGTTTTGTGATCAAATTAAGTAACCTTTGTAACTGATTGCTCCCAATATTCGCATAAATCCATCCACTCCGCCACTATCACAATATGCGGCTTAACATCCTTTCCATGCTTGGTATAATGCTTTTTTTAAATGATATCTTTGATCTTTAGGCCTTAAAGAAAGAAACTTCTTGACAGTAACATGTACTTCGTTGTCTGTCCTGACTCCCTTAACTTCCAACTTTTGCTGCAAAAAATTATAAATTATTGGTCAAAGCTTTAGGCATATGAAAAACACGTACAAATTAGATAGTTTTATAATACTTACATCTAACTTATCAAATGCAATGTCCAACTTGCCATTGGTTTTTTTTCCATTTTGTTCTTAAAAGTAAGGAAGTTCGGGATACCACTTTCGGGATACCACACCAATCCCATTCGATAATTTGACAAACTGTATAGAGATGGTTAGTCATCCTTCAGCAGGGGAGATCTCTATCTCCAATCTCTTACCTATCACCTTATTAATCTTTGCCAATCTGTGTCCTTTTATGACACCTCCTTGTCTTTTTCGGATCAGTCGTGGATCCTAAATATAATAAAGGAATATTTTACAATAAACATATAACATACTCTTAATTGGTTAGATAAACAAAATTATTAAACTTATATGTTTCACCAATGTGATGTGAAAGATCATACCTATAGTGCTTGCAGAGGTATCAAGTGGTAATGATTCCTGTGAAGTTTTACCCGACTCAAGTTCCCTGTGTGGCTGACGTGAAACGTGAGCACTAATACTGCGAAGAATAGTGTCCTTTACTAGTGGTTGATTATAAGAAGCTGGAAGCATCTCTTAAGAAGTTGATGCAGAACTAATATTGCGACGCATATTCAAAAGTTGTAGATACTTATCTCTAAGATGAGTAATAGGCGTAGATGTGACATTTCTTAGTATTGAAGTAGGCTCACAAGGTGTAGGTGTGTGATATTCTAGTTGTGTAAGAGCAGATGGCTCATCAGCTACACTTCCAAGAAGCTGACGGTACCGCGCCTGCAGTTGTGCCGATACTAAGCTGCTTGGTACAACCTTATTCTTCTTCTTGGGCAGACCAGGTCCCATGTGAATCACCTGCATTCAATTCGACATTAGATTTCAATGATACTATTAATTGACCAGTAGAAAGCACAAACTGAAAGTATATATTTTTCTCCACCAACCTTATTCTTCCAAGGAACAGAAAGCACAAACTGAAAGTATGCATACATGCCATTGAATTTTGACTGTGAATGAAAACAAAAAATCAAATACGCTTGCACAAGCAATGTACAATATGTAAGTTCAAATACTTTGTCTTATCCTAATCTCAACTCACACACAATAATGAAATGTCTCATGTTTACATGAATTTTAATTTAATTTATAATATTGTATATGCATCACAACCTTTAATAATTTTGATTGGACAAAATTTTATGTAATACATAAACGCATAATACACTCATGGCAGCTCATAGAACTGAGGCAAATCGTAAGAAAAGTCATCTAAGTGGTGGCTCCTCAATACTCTAAAACAATTTGCGGTCGTTGTAATGAGTTCTAAAAAATTGAGGAGATTGGGATAGGTTCTATTTGACTTCTCCTCTAATCGAGATAAAATGAATAGTAATAAAGATTAATTAAACTCTAGAGACGTAAGTGCCATTGAATGTAGGTTGCAGTATAGACAAATTGGATGAAATCATCAACATTTTTAAAACTATCATACTAAAATATTAGTGAGATGAGCTAAGGTAGTAACACAAACATGTTAACTTATAACTAAGGATTCAGATAAGCATATGTTGTATCTCTTTCTCTAAGAGATCATCATGAGCATTAAACTATCAAATAGTTCATTTTATTTTAATGCAAGTATTAAGCATTTCGTTAATCACAAAGAAGGGGCATATTTTATGTTGTCTCTTTTCATTCATTTCTTGCATTCGTTCATACAAAATGAACTACAACGAAATTCCAAGTTGTGTGTTTTACCTAATATTCAAAAGCTCACCTGTCAACATGGCGGCCAATGTTTAAAGGACCACTCTTTTCTTTCTTTTCTCTCTTCACATCACCAACTAAATCCTCTCTCTTTCTCTTGCTTAATTTCTCCTTCTTATCATCATCTTTGGTTTTTATTTTCCTTTATCCATCTAAAGGCATGTGATGGGTGTCGAATCCACCAAAAATAAAATATACTCCTGAAAAATTAATTAAATTGTAGCTAAAGTGAGTAGAGTCATATCCACAAAGACTGGAGATTAATCAATCCTTTTGACAACCAGAGAATCAAGAACGAGGAAATAAAAGGGAGTTTTGTAATTGATGAGTAAAAATACTAAAATTAATAAATGGCAAGCAAATAAAATTAGATTGAAAAGAAATCAGATTAATAGCATCTAACAAGGTAATCTCATTCAAGCTCTACGGTTGATCATTGAAACAAAGAATAAATCCGAATCCCACAATAGATTAGTTATGATTATTGAAAATCTTCTAATAATCTCACAACACATATGAACTTGAACTCGATTAACCCTTGCTAGACTAAAGTAGGTTTAGCCATTCATGGCTATACAAAGCATGCAAAATAAGAAATAAAGAGTCTGCTGTATTCTCTCAAATCCCCCCTCCCCTTTAGCCTTCTGTCGATACCTTTTTATATCTGGAGAGTTCTATTTTTAGTGGGAAAGAAATAGGCTAATAGATTAGTATCCCTAACTTCCTTCACTAATCCCAAAAAATCTTCCTTTCCAAATCTGAAAAATATCCAACTTAAGAGTCCAGTCACTCCTCCAACTCTGTCTTGGATGTTCATTCACGTGCGTCCTTAAGTCGTGGGCACGGCTTACTGCCCAAATCTGAAGTCAGTCCAAAAATTGCGGATAAGTAGTTACAGCTCAAAACTTTAAGCGACAGTAACCAAAATATCTTCGATTTGGCTCAATTGTCATCTCCTGCTCAAAATACATAGCACTAAATAAATTCCACCCTTTTTACATGAATATTTACCCAAAACGTCAACAAAATTATTAATATAATTAGCAAATATTGACATCATCAATTGGTTGACCCTGGCAGATGATCTTGCGGTGGTCTAAAATCACCTACGACTTTAGCACCATTCAATTGGCGTCATTAAGCAATGGAAGTGGAGATGATGCGGTGGTGGTGTCCCCGTGACAAGGACGGAGCAGTGAGACGTGGAAGATTGGATGAATACGAGCTGAATCTGGAAGGGCGAGCTTGTAGGCGACCTTCCCAATGCATCGATGAATCTAAAACGACCCATAAAATCTTTAGGCAAGCTTGGGCATCGCACGGGGATGAACCGTTATCTGTCGATAAGGCTTCAATTTAACGTAAACCCAGTCACCTTCATTAAATTCCTTTTCAGATCGATGTCAATTTGCTTGGTCCTCCATTCTTTACCGAGCCACTGACAGATTTCCCTTCAATTGTTGCAACAAGACATCACGATAAGCAAGGTCAGAATCAAGAGCTGCCACCGACAACGAACCCAAGGTGTATGACGGAATAGAAGGCAGAGGTTGACCAAAGAAAACCTTAAACGAAGACATACCGATGGAAGAGTGGTAACAGCTATTGTGCCAATTCAGCAAGGGATAGGTACCGAGTCCATAAACGAGGCTCGTCGTACGTGAAACACCAGAGGTAAGACTCTAAACACCTATTTATAACCTTCGTTTGGCCATTTGTCTGCGGATAATAAGAACTACTGAAATTGAGTGTTGTGCCCAGGGGACAGAAAAACTCACTCCAAAATTTACTGAGGAAAATTGAGTCACGATCTGAAACAATTGATTTTGGGACACCATGTAGTCAGTAAATATCTGAAAGGAAATGAGAGGCCAAGGTTGCTGCTGTGAACTGTGTGGGTAGCAAGATGAAATAAGCAGCTTTGGACAATCAATCAGCCACCACCCAGATATCAGTCTTGCCATTTGAGGGAGGCAATTGAGTGATGAAATCCATACTCAAATCCTCCCAAACCTGATTCGGAACAAGTAAAGGTTGTAACGAACCAAAAGGTTTATGAGTAGAGTACTTACTTGTCTGACATGTGTGACATTTCTTGACAAATGTACTAATATCTCAGTGCATTCTAGGCCAGTAAAACGAAGCACCAAGTCTGGAGGTAGTGGCCTTGACGCTAGAATGGCCAGCAGTGGGTGAGGCGTGAAATTCCAGCAACAAATGATCACAAAGCCCGGTGTCCTTTAGAATGAGAAGCCGACCGGCAAGGTAGACAAGCCCGTCATGAATTGTGTAATTTGATAGATCGTCGTCCTTGTTTTGAATTTTGTTAAGCAACACCAGCCCTTCAGCAGTAGTAGAATAAAAATTACAGAGCTGGGCTAGCCAAGGCATTGTGGTGATTGACAGAGCCATATGAACAGGTAACTCCACCCTTGACAACGTATCTGCGACCATGTTTTCTTTTCCTGGCTTATATCTAATTTCATAATCAAATCCCAATAGCTTAGTTAGTCATTTTTGTTGGTCTTGAGTTTAAATAGTTTGTGTTAGAAGATGCCGCAATCTTTTCTAATCTGTGTAAAGGATGAACTTGCGTCCCAAAAGATATTAACTTCACCTCTTAACTGATTCCGACATAGTGAATAACTCTCTGTTGTATGTACTTGTAACTTGCATTTGTGATGGTAATTTCTTGTTGAAGAAAGCAAGAGAGTAGTCATGTTGAGAACGCACAACGCCAATAGCTATTCTGGATGCGTCGGTGGTGAGTTCAAAGGGGATGAAGTCTGGTAATGACAAAACTAGAAGTGAAGTCATGTCAAAAGCCTGTTGAGCTGTAGGATGCTATGTGAAGTGTTGTTGCTTCAAGAGATCAGTAAGGGGGCCTACATATGTACTTAATTTTAAACAAAACAGTGATAATTGCCTGTTAATCCTAGGAATCCGCATAAGACTGTAAATGATGTTGGAGCTGGCCACTCTATAATAGCGGATATTTTACTTAGATCCACTTGTACTCCACTTGTTGAAATTATATGGCCTAAATAGTGCACATTCTCAACACCAAAGACATATTTAGCAAGATTAGCAAAATAAAATAATTAAAAAACCTACAAGAAATGCTCCAAATGATCCACTAAAGTAATGCTGTAGAAAAGTATGTATTCAAAGAAAACCAACGCACTTTTATGCAGAAATCCTCGAAATAGGTTATTCATTGTTGCCTGAAAGGTAGATGGAGCATTGGTGAGGTTGAAAGGCATTACCAAAAATTCAAAATGTCCATCAATGGTATGGAATGTCGTTTGTGGGTGTCCTCTAGTGTGACTCGAATCTAATGATACCCAGAGTGAAGATCAATCTTGGAGAAAATAGTGGCACCATGAAGCTCATCCATAGTTGGAATCGGAAAACAATCACAGATTGTCACCGCATTTAAAGCACTATAATCCACACAAAACTACCATGTGCCATCTTTCTTACAAACAAGAAGAACATGAGAGGAAAAAGAGCTTTGGTTGGGCTTAATAATGTTGTCCTATAACATATCCTGAATCATTTGAGTCATAATTTCTTTTTGGAAGTATGAATAATGATATGGTTTTACATTAACCGGCTTAGAAGTAGGGAATAGGTGAATATGGTGGTCATGAGGGCGAGGCGGAGGCAACTCGGTCGGTGTTTGAAAGATGGAAGAAAATCGAGTAAGTATGGCTCGAATCTCTGGTTTAGTAGTAGTATTAGTGGGTAATGACAAATTTGGTGATGGTGGTAATGGTTGGTAGAGGACAACATGTATGGTAGCCACAGCTCCAGTTTTGAGTAGCCTAGTGAGTTAGTGAAATGAAGCCGGCTTGTAGTGAGTCGAACCACGAAGGTGGAGTTGAGTGCCTTCACAAGTAAAAAGCATCTTCAGAATCGAACAAGCTGTTGTTATTTGTAACATCCCGTTATCCCATGTTAAGGGTTGGAACCGTAGAATAGTGTACACGAGAGATTATTGAGAAGTTAGAAAGTGCATTTCATATTCATGCATAATATAACATACACACACATGTGATTATTACTTATGGCACACATTAAAATGATTGTACATGCATTCATTGATATTTTTCAGGTATAATTGATTTATAAATGCGATTTTATTGAAAATTGTGGATTATATGTCTTGAAAATTGATTTGGTGTTAATAATTATTGATCTAGAATTTTTTGAAAAAATTAGAAAATTTCCAAAATTATGAGTATTTTTGAACTAGGAAGAATGCCAAGTGGCAAGATAATTGATTTATAGTAGTAGAAATAAGTATCAAATGATAGTTGAAATAATTGGCTAATGGTATTAGAATTTGTTGAGAATATGACGTTGAAAATTGGTAGATAATTGGATTAAAAATTGGAGACAAATGGACTAGTTAAATAAGAGAACCAAATGAGACCATAGGAAGTGGACCTATGGCAAATGACAAGTGTCACTTGCCAAGCCATGCATCCATTCCTACAACACTCTCTCCCAAAGTGAAAGACCATCTTCATTTTTATTTGTCTTTTACTGTAGTCATTTGTTCTCACCTTTTGTTTATTTCTCTTCATTTCGTTCTTCATCTTCTTCACCTACGACACTCATTTTCTCACCCTCTCAATGTAAGCCTTGATCTCACCTTTCACTTGCTACTTTCATTTTGTTATCTTCGTCACTGTTACTAAAAGACCTAACCTTACAACCTTTGATTGTTGATGATCGTGTATCATGGAAAGCTAGGGTTCACGTGATTTTGAAGAGTTTGGAGTTTTGCCAAGTAAGTATCGTATAGTTCTTCATGATTTGTAGAATGAAACATGCATCATGATAGTTAACAGTTAAATGTTATAAAATGAGGATGTATAATTGCTGAAACGTGAATGAGAAACTTGGATATGCCCATGTCTTGCTTTTGTATATTTGATGAACAATGTTTCATAAGATGCTGTTGAGATGATTTTTGAGAAAGAAGGATCATTGAAAATGGTGTAGGAAAAAGAGTGTAGAAATTTCATGAAAAGATGATATGCTTATGCTCTGTTTTCACTGTTATTTATATGGATCACTTTGGGTGTTTTGGAGATGAACTAAAATGAGTCTAGAGTTAAGGAAAAGGAGTAATGTGATGTCTTGAAATGGGAAAAATTAAAATGATAAGTTAGAGATGAAATGAAGGTGTTAGTGAAGATGAACATGTGCAGAAAATGGGATGAATATGCATATATGTTATGTTTTGTTTTTGATGTTTATGATCAATCATAGATTTTGATTTGTTTGTGAATGAGTTGAGTTGAAATGGAAGTAGGAATGAAGAGGAAATAACGAGGACATAAGTTAGAAATGATAGACTAAGGAAAAGAGATGAACTAGTGATGAAAAATATGATGTTTCGTAAAATCTAGGGAAGTGCACGATCGTGAAAGAGAGGAAACCTCAAGAAGGTTGCACGATCATGCGAACCTTCAGAGGACTTGCACGATTGTGCTTCTAGAAGAAACCTCAGGGGAGTTGCACGATTGTGACAAAAAGGAGAAATCAAGCAGTGCACGATCGTGCAGAGGAAGTATCAGGTAGTGCACGATCATGCACAAGCACAATCATGACAAAAGGAAGACTTTAGGCAGTGCACGATTTTGCACAAGCACGATTGTGACAATGAGGGTTCAACAGGAAGTGCACGATATTGTGACAGTGAGAGTGTAATGTTGTTTGACAATTTTAAACACTCTTCACTCTTTTGACCATAACTTCTTCTTTGAACCTCCGATTGATTTTAAATTTGAACCACAAACTCCTCACACATTGTCTTTCCTCTCCACCAAATTTCATGGCCATCTAAATTCATTAGGAAAAGATTGATAATGATTAATTGATGAGTTTAGGATGAAAATGATGAAGTGAGCTGAAATTTGTTAAATGGAATGTTTTCACTAAGCAGGCATCTGTATTTTGGCCATATCTTGATATGTAGTTATCCAAATGGAATAATTTTAAGTTTAAATTAAACTATAGACATATGGATACAAATTTCATAAAGGGGTCAAATTGTAATTCTGTCTCTAAGAGTTTCAAATTCTAGTTTAAAGTTGAGTATTGTGTACTGTTATGGTATGAGAACAGTCTGAAATATTTTGTGTATAACTTGTAGAATACTGAACTGAATTGTATGAACTTTAGTTCATTAGAACCTTAATGCATGGAGCAACAATTTTTTAGAAGAAGGTGATGCCTAAATACTTCATTTTCCTTGTCATAATGACTATGCAAAATTGACCCGAAATTTTGTTTTGAAAAAAAGCTGGAATGATCGATTGAGTGATGAACTTAGAATAAATTTGTTTTATTAAGGTTTAAACCTAAGTTCAAATTAGACATATATGAGTTTTGAAGTATGAATGATCATAAGCTGAGAATAACGGAAATATACCCAGGATTGTCATTGAGCATGCATTGTATATAATCCATATATATACATATGTGCATAAATGAGTACCTATATAATTGTGCAAAGTTGTAAAATGTGTAAGTATAAGTTGCATGATATAGAAGATAATTTAAAGCGACAACATCCAAACGTTGCCGGGACTTCAAGGCAATAGCTATCTGGAGCAAACTGTGAGTAACCTAGATGGTCTCACTCGATTAATTGTTTATTTAAAATTCTATATTGAATGATTATGTGAATACGATTGTGTTGATTCCGGACATTGAATGTCCGAGGCGTTTGATGACTGAATAAGATATTGGAAGTGCTCTTTGTATGTGAATCTGACGAAATAAGTGATTCTCAACACTTTTGTTGAATGTCAGACCAAGGTCCGATGAGAAATGTGTATATGAATGTGAAAAATGAAATCAAGTGCATGAATGCATGACAACATAAAGGTTGTTATGACCGGAGTGACCCGTCTGAAAGAGCTTAAAGCTCAGAATGTGATAAGAGCCTCTGGCTCAGTTGTTAATGTACCTGATATCCACTAAGGAATATGGGACAATATCTGAAACAAGCCCGGTATCTACAAGGGATATGGGCCAATAAAAAGCCACTTGGTCATAACAAAGTAATAAATGAAAGTGAGTCTCATGAGCATTGCATAAATATTTAATATGTATGTTTGAATGATTGAAATGTATTGTTGAATTGTGTTGAACGTGAAATGTGAAATATGTGATCAAAATGATATGTGATGCTATATGTTTGTGAGTGAAATGATGCAAATTACGTGATTACATGAACTATATGTGTTATGTGATATGAGTGAACCACAACGTTGACATTTCAGGTTAAAGAGAGAGGATATAGCTTCTAAGTCAGTTTAGAAGAGAACTAGCACTAATTTTGGGATTGAAGACATGGTTCAAAGGTCGGTCAGCTGAGACTAAAGGATTTATGTAAAAGTTTTATATAATTCGTCATGTATGTAGCGTGTTAGGTATACAAAGATGTAAAATCTAATTAGTTTTGATTGTTGGACCCCGACACTTTTTCTTGAAAATTTGAATTATTAAATGAAATTAAATGAGAAAGTAGTGGTGTTAAATGTTTTACTTGGGTAATATTAATTGGAGTAATTGCGATGATATTTGAGGTTAATTGTTGGACCCCGTCTCCGAAGCCCAACATTCGGACCCACACAGCATAGAGGACCCAAAACCGAACACACAA
>JANKOD010000003.1:7214955-7227801 GCA_026284645.1 Erythroxylum acuminatum
AAGTCAAACTTTCTAAATTCTTCAAATTTTCACACTTTTTCTTTTTAATTCTTGCTATTTAACTTCATTTCAATCAATTCATCCACTTTCTTCTCATAATCCATAGAAGTTCACTCAAATATCAAAGTCCTCAAAAATTAAACAATTCTTTTCTCATAAATTTTCCTTAATTTCATCAAATTTCCTTAAATTCATAAATTTCTCACCAATTTCTTTCTCATTTAATTTTAATATTTCTAATTTTCATCAAAAGTTCGGGGTCCAACAGGTTGCTTCTCAGGGTTAGAGAAGGGTAACAGTTTGGCTAGTTGGTGTTCGACGCCGGAGAAGGAATAAGTGGCGGTAGATTTGCTGGTGGAGATGGTGTTGTACACAGTTTCCAGGCGGGAATTTGCTGTCGCACGATCCTCCCGAAGTTGACGTTGGAATGCATTGCAGTCATTGGCAAATTACACGTTCATTCTGGTCATTTGCTCGGCTAAAATGGCAAGAGATTCTTCCAAGATGGGGGGCTCTTTCTTTGGAGGCATTGTTCAAAGCAATGAAAGCACCAATGGTAGACTGGCGTTTCTATTCTCAAATTGAGCCTTAGAATTAGCTCTAGAAAATTAAGTTGAAGAAGAAGAATTTTGTGTGAATATTTTTCTCTGTTTCATTTTGATTCCGAGGGCTTTAATACCTCACAAATTGCAGTTACAATCATATCCACATTTTTCATTTTACTTGACCATGAAACAAATAACTAACCCCACTAACAATTGTCAATTAACCCACTAACAAATGGCACCTTTATGAATAGAAGAAAGAACTAATTATACGAAATTTACGACATGCCAATAATTATTAATAAAAATGCTAATTAAAGTTTGATAATCTACAGCATATTTGAGCTTTTTGGACATCCTCTGACATCCTTACGTTTAAGTGATAAGAAATTAATCTCTTCAAAATTTTCGTCTATTTAAGATTTTTTCTAAACATTTTAAAGATGTTATATTTCAATTTAAATCCACATAACCGTTAAGATTCAAAGTATATTTTGTTACGCTAAAAAACAGTTTTGGTCTTCCAGTATTCAATGGTTGCGTAATCATGAGTTCGGGATAATGTTTCCTTTATTTATATAAGGTGGGGCAACATGTTTGATGTATTTTCACAATTAAAAATGATATCATTGTTATCAAAGGATAAAATCAGGTGGTTCTAGAAGAAGTCCTTCCATCTTTTCGAACGAAGATTACCACGAGAAAAGGGGAAATAGTCAATAGACCATAGAAAATTTAAAGAAAAGATAATGTACCATCTGGTAGATCCAATAATGTGCTCCCACATCATTAGCGGTTCTTTACCTTCAACGAGATTAAGCTTCAATCATTTTTTGTTCGAACAAAACTGCTGGTACAATATTAAATTGGAAATAAAAATTATCGGGTCAAGACAAAGTTTGGTTTTTTTATTGTGATGATGGAAATTTATGTTCATGACAAATTTGCTGGGCTTTACATGGATTATCACGCTAGGCATTAAAAAGGTCCATATACGGCCTAGTAATTGGCATATCCATAGCAAAAGACACTCGTTAGTAATTTCTTCCGTATTATGTACCAGTCGGAGAAGTGCTATTGAGACCTTAATATGAATATTTTTAAACATCCTGAGATTTCTGACGCTTTACGTACTGGATAATGGGTTCCTTAACCTGCCAATGGAAAAAATAATAATAATAATAATCCCCAAAAGATTATAAACAAAGCCAAAGTGGTACCCTGCTTCATATACCGGTAAACTGCGCACAATTATTCCAAGGAAATTCAAGCATACTTTACCGTGCTTGCTTTCCGAGACCGCTTTTCTTGAATAGACCTGCTGCAGATGGCGACATCGGCGGGATTTCCAATAGCTGTGCTATTCTCGTTTCGTGGAAAAGAACTTTCTCTTGAAGTGACAGGCTGTAGAACAGAATATTAGTCACAGTCAGCCATGAAACAGTCACGATTAGTCTCAATCTACAGGCAAGCGAAGCTTGACTTCCAAGCCCTGTACACAAACCTCTGCCCTGCTTGTGGGCGTGCTTCCATGATCCCTTGTCTTTGAGATAGTCTGGCCGCTCCTGAATGATTCATTTTGATCTATGTCGGACCTGATCTTCATGCGTGTAAGATCTGATCCAACGGAGTTCAATGCACCAAATGTGGATGCATCCCCGTGACCATTTCCTGATGGAAAAGCGCGAAATTTGGAATTCACAGTAATCAGAAACAAAATATAGTAGAAGAGAATATGTAGGCACCTTTTTTCTGAATTCCGGAATGGTGGAAGTTGCTTGTACTGATATCCTGTTTATAAAGATTCGAGTCAGTAAACCAAAAAAATGCAGAAGTAGCAACCATCCCGTGACAGTAGTTATCACCATAAAATCGTTGTCCAACGCTCTCTTGACTTCCTCTAGCTTTTTCTCAGTTAGACTGGAGTGGATCACACGCTTCCCTGGGAGAAGATAGGTCAATCATACGTAAATTTAGCACCAAGATGGTCAATCATACGTAAATTTAGATCAAGATGTCCTCAAAAAGTTAATCAAGAGAAAAACTTCTGTTTCTGCATTGTACCCAGCCTGCGGTTGCCCTTAGCTTCAAGATAACCGTCTAAGGTCATTTTATCAATTAATTTGCGCACAGCACTCTGGCTTGCCTCTCCATCTAGCATGTTGTGAAGCTTTGCGATTGTAACATGCTTCATTCGAAGCACATGAAACAGAGCCTGAAAATTGTAGAGTTAATCGAGATATGTGTCGGCAGAAAAATGTCGTGGAAGATCATGATGATTAATCTCATGAGATGAACATTTCTCTCATCTACTGCAAGGAATTTGGTAAACTTTCTATCAATCTTGTTATTACAAAAAAAGCAAATGAGAGAGAGGACTAACGGAAATGACAATTTAGCTGCATCAAAACTAGCTCGAGTTTATGTAATAGTGAGTTCTTTCACGTCCAAAATTATGGAGATACCTGAGTCTTCTGAACTACTAAACAATTGCAGGACAAGGGAAGGGACTAAAACTTTTTAAAATTTCAGAAATTCTTATTGGTAATACAGAAATAGATTGAGGCAAATGACCATTCAATGTCCAATCTTTTGCAGACTGTTACCAACGGGAAACATACCTTCATGTACAACCGGTCCTCAACATGTGGAGCTTTACCACCAAAGGAGGTTGCCTGACCATCCGCTTCCTCTTTCACCAAATCAAACTCATAATCGAATTTCTAGTATTTGGTTTCAAAAGTAAATAAAGATGAATAAGCCTGGATGTATAGATAATGATATCGATTCTACGAATTACAGGATAATAGAACCTTTTGGTTGTTTTTGGTGTATATATCATGTCCCGTTTTCAACAAAGCACCTTCCTTCACAAGCTTGTCCATAATCCCTGAAACCCAGTAAAAAGCAATCATAACTGATAGAAAACTCTAGAAACTAAATACGGTGTCTTCTCATGTTTAAGCTTCAGGAATAATTAATAACATCTACCTTCAGTCAAAACCTGCAATGACGAGAACACAAAGGTAGGATATCAAATTTATCTACTAAGCTACGTCCATCATGAAAGAATTTGACACTGAAGATGATAAAAGGAGGGGATACCCTACCACTGAAATGTCGGGGAAGTTTGCAAGGACATCAGTTAGTTCAACAGTATCAAGATGACAACTGCCGATCCAATCCTTCACCCTAGTAAATTGCTGTTCATCTTCTACTGGATCTTGAGTGCTATCTGGAACACAAAATGGATCATTGTTACTCAAAGGCATCCTGGTCAAATATCATGTTCTATGGTTTTCTAAAACGTCATAATTTATCGAATCAAATGGAAAACAGTAAGTGAGAAAATGGCCAGGAAACTGTAAAATTAGTATTTAATTGCATCTCAAAAATTGGATTACCCTGTTATTATTTCAAATAAGTTACCTTCATCAACCATGGCATTGCTCTCAACTGGTTGTTGTTTATCTGTAAATACTTCTTGTAAATTGTAATTGCTTTCACCATGAAACACATACTACTATAACGGTAAGAAAGAAAAGAGTCCATTTCCTCACCCACTGGTGCAACGATGTATTGGTCCTCTTGTGATTGACTAATCTGGTATTAGCATTCAAAATATAACATGTAAATCAGTTTAGTTGAGAAAACAGTCCGAATAATCATCATGAGTGGCAGTTAAAGCACAATACGCAAAGATATTGCGACTTCACCTCACTTTCAGAGTCAGAAGACTTGTCCCTTGTCAGAGAATCAGCTCCTAAGCTCACCCCATCACTTACCTCCATATCGTCATTTTCATCCTCACAAGGATCAAGCACACTCTTCACCTAGACAGTATGTAGTATGCAGCAGTCGGATGAAAGTGGACACTTGATGTAGCATAAACAATGGTTATCAAGCGTAGGCAATTGGATAGGACATTCGTCCTTACCTTGAGAGCTAGTACAAAATGCTTACTATTCACATTTCCAACTTCCATTTTCAGAGGACTTTTATTCCATTGATTATGGGCTTCTTCTTCGATGCAGCTTCTGAAGAATGGAGGCTCATAATCAGCTGGCTGTTGAGTCAAAAGATGATTTTAGCAATTGGCCCTTGTGCGTTTCTCAAATGGAAAAAAGTTCTGCGTACGAGCTTTCTTGGAGTTGCGTACATGCCAAAAGTTGCAAACTCACATGCACCGTAGATGCATCACAAGGTTAACAAAGATCAAAGTTTGTATATATACTAAGAGACCCATGCCTTGGCAAAAATCAGTGAAGAGCTACAACTTGCTAAATAACACTCAATGCCTTGTGGTGCAAATTACGGATATCTACGAAGGGGAACCTAGTGAACGGCAATGGTAGAAGATATATGTACAAACTGACGTCTGGCATACCGTCACGTCATCATAGTAGAGGAGTTTCATCAAGATTGTGCGCTGAAAGGAAATCGCATATTATGGCGTCAGTGTATTATTTTATGCTAAAACAACTACACGAGCATTCAAATTGCAGGCAGTTGAAATATCTAGAATGACAGGTTCTCGAAAAAAATTATTACTTCAAACGAAACTTACCTCTTCCGGAATTTTGTCCAAAGTTCTCATTAACTGAACGAGCGTGCGTACCATCTTACAAGCAGCACTCCTGTAGGCGTCATCACCAGATAAATTAGCTAGAACCCGACATTTGAAAATACAAACAACTTAATTGGATCCATAACCAATTCTTTTGTGATAACCTCATCTGATTGGGAGTGATTTCTGATGTCGAGTTACACTTGAAACTTCCTCCCTTTCCATTGTTTCCAGTGCGATTGACGTTCATTGCAACCTCTTGGCCATCAACATTTGAATAACTGAAGGAAACTGCAGGAAACAACGATAACAGATAAAGGTAAAACGCATAAATCCAAAAACAATAGCAAACAGAGATCAACATCACACTCTCTATAAATGTTGCCGTTTCAATCCCTTTCCTGGACAACCTATAGAGCCAATTTAGCGCCTTGCTTACATGTGTATTCCTCAATCATAGAGCCTCCTATTGACTCGCACACACAGAACAATAGAGTCCTCAGGTACTTTTTCTGCAAAGCATCATAGACTCCTACAAGAACGAAATTAGTTGGACAACTTTTTTTTTTTTGCACACTGATCATACATGCACCAATTTAGACAACATCATAGATTCGAAGCAGAGTTACCTTTCTCCATCCAATCAATCAGTCTACGTGACTCTGCATCAACAGGCATCAACTTCTTGATCTTCATATCTGTTCAATATGTTAAAATTGGAAGAAAAACAAATTATAGGTTCTCGAGCAGACCTGAAGTCCTTATATAATGACATGAAAATAAGAAAAGAACAAGAACAAGCATACCAAGAGCAGGAACAGACTTATCGTTGAAGTACTTCTCTGGGAATAGGCCTCTGATGTAACTTATATTGAATATAGAAATTCGAAGCAGGTTCCTCGTCTATAAAAATGAATTGCACCATACTTATAACAAGATTTTGGAAAAACATAACGCAATCTATTTAATCGATCGATTATTTTATCAGCCCAAACGATTATACACCTGACATCTAAGACTAACAAGAGTACTTGTGAATATTCAATCGTATTAGCCAGAATTATATTTATAAGAAACGTTATGCAAAAAACAGAAAGCTCTACTAGCGAGATTAATTGATAAAACAGTACGTTTCCTCTCAAGTTAGAGCGGTAAATTGTAGTGGATATGAGAAATTAAAAAGCACAGAACGAATCTGTATTGAACTAATTATCACTGTTCAGTATCCTCTCCAGTGCCTGGCTCTGTAGAATTTCACTACTCATAAGCTCTGAAAATTAGCATGCTAAGATATAGAGTTTTAAGTACTGGGAGCTCTAAGAGAGTAAAATATTGAAACTAAAAACAACACAAATTCATTGACCAAACAGTGGCTCTAAACGTATGTGGCAACGCATGGAACTTAACAGAACAAATGATGTTAGCAAATATCCTTATCAGTTAAAACCACGGTGACCTCACAAGCTGCAGATCTGACTTGCGTATAAGCGACATAGGCTGAGTTTAGTTGAACAAGGACGAAAAAGGAAAAAGAGAAGGAAAAGAAATACCACGACCTACTACGTTCATTAGGAAAAAATCGTTAATTAAGTGCATAAATATTTCTGAGAAACATCTCTTTTAGATGATCGCTCAACTATAGAACAAAAAGCATGCAATTTAAAATGCATATTTCGAGTTCATGATAGCGGTAAACACACCAGAAGAAGCGAGTCCTGTTCGGTTATCTCGGATTCTTTCACTTTCTGAGCGACGACCTGAAAACAGGGAAAAAGCCAAAAAAAAACACACAAACACACACTGTTTAGCGAGACAATGATGATTGTAGAAGCACAGCATGTTGATCAGATTGTAATTAAGAATAATTCTTTCGGCGCACCATTGTGGTTGAAGTTTCAAGAAGAACTGCAAGTGTATTGAGTTAGAGAGAATTGAGAATTTGCGAGAGAACGTTTCGATTTGAAAATTTGAATTGAAATGGAGAGATGGCGGCAGATACAAAGGAGTATAGGTATATATAAGCCCCGTACGAAACTAAACCATGCTTAAGGAGTCGAAAACATGATTATCCGTTAATGCGAATTGCGCCAAGAAGATCAAAACCATGCTCTACGTTTTTGATACTTGAGACGTTCGTTTAATAACGGCAAGGAAATGGAAAGGCGGAGCCGTTAAAATGGATGTGCTCTTAAAGGTAGTTTATTTTTTTAAAAAAAAATCTGTTTGTGTTGAATTGAACTCCTGAAATTCACCAGAAAAAGAATAAAAATAAATGAAAAATCTCTTTAATAATCTTACACAAAAATTAAATTTTAATCACGCTAATTAAACTCAAATGCTTCTCCTTAACCTAAATCATCTTATTTTTTATTGGGTTCTCTCAAATCAAATCAACATGGCCTTTCTTCAAATTGGCTTTCGAAATCTAGCCGAAGCTTCAAATGGCCTAAGCTATCGTGCACAACGCTCCGATACAACGTAGATTAGTTACACAAAGGGTTGCACCTGCAACAGTTACCAAATCATATAAACAGCCTGAAAGTTCTCAATACCCAATGAGGGATTAGAACAACAAAGATAACAATCCATCAAATTCACACATGCAAAGAGGTACATTTTTCCTATGGATCCTTTTTATTTCCTGATAAACTTATTTGGAGTATTGCCAACGCACCTCCGTTCCCATCCTGTACTGTTAGGTTTGAAATCTTATACATGAATGATCCATGAACATGTTCCATCTTTCTGGTCAGAATCACAGTTCAAACATTTCTGATTTCCCACAGTCGTGCCCGAACTATATTTCCAAAGTTACAAGAGAATTTGAGCCCATATCCATCCAGAATCTTCCATATAAAGCATTGAGGTTCACCTTTCAAAAGGATCTCCCACGTTCGAGCACAAAGGATAAACAGCGGCTGCTATCTTCTCCCTTAGATTGTATTTCTGGGCAATTAGTGGTCTTACATCTTCAGCTCCTACCAAGCTCTCCAAAAAGGGTAATAACAAGAGCAATTCTTGGTCTGCACGATCATCAAACCAGCTCTCAATTGGTATACCATTGTCCACCTGAAACCCAAATGCCTGGGAAGAGAATCTTCAAATTGTTAAGAATTGAATTTGCAATATTTCAGAGTACGATACAGAGGACAAATGACCTTGATATAAGTGAGGTTCTTTTTGACCTTAAGGAAATATATACAAAGTTGCCGAGAATTATGTTCAATGCTCAAGAAATTATGACCAATTTCAAAGATACAGGGTTCTAACAAATGATATTATGTAGCAGCGTCTTTCTAACCAAGGTAGACACTAAGTTTTCTGGGGATTTCAAATCAAAGGTAATGTATGATGCTAACCATGAAAGATCCTAGTAGCTCCTAAACTGAAAGCAGGCAATCATTATGATATGCCACTGAAAAAAAAGAAATTCTACAAAAGTACCTGTGGTGAGTTGTCAACTATGATAACTCGTGCCAAATCACGGCCAAGAACTGACAAATCTTTCAGGTAATTGCCCTCCACAAAAACACATGATTCACGATAAACACGATGGCGAAATACTTTCCTCTTTGGATCAAGTACATTCAGAAGCTGCTCCGCATAAATACTTTGACTGGCAGTAAATATGATAATCTCGAAAAGACCAGACGCTCTCTCCATAAATTCTTTTAGATATGGACGGCATCGAACATAAACTGTATGCTCTTGCAAGTTAAAGTTTACAGGAAAAGTAAAGTCTGCGTCCTCACATGGTTCTAGTGTGGAGTGCACCAAAGTCTCTGCCAACAGGAGATTTCACTTTTCAACTTTGACAAGCCTCATCACAGCATACTTGTTATATAAAAACTAGATGAGGTAAGAAAAGCATCAAATTCCTCCAAACTATTAAGAATGACACTGAACATCAGCTTTAAGTTCAGTTTGAAGCAAATTTTCAGCTATTATCAATGTGCAACAGATCAACAATACAGAATTTAAACATTACATCTTCACTATGTGAAACAAAAGAATCGTGTAAAATCCTTACCATCCAAGTCTAAGACTAGAGTGGTTGGAGGGCAACTCCGTGTCTGTCTAGGTAGAAGCACTGGGCGGAAGGTAGGCACAACTGATGACAACTCAGGTAAGTTCTTTATAAATAGAAAAGGATCAAAGTCATCAAATTCCTCAAGACCATCATCCTCCACACTAATATCAGCTGATATAGAATCTTGACCATGCTCATTTACGCATTCCAGTTTTGAGTTCTTCATGGCAAAATAGATAGCTGAAACCTCAGACGAGAGGCTAGTTCCTTCTAAATCTGCATTACAACTAGGATCCACACCAAGCATCTGATCGCTACGGCTCTGTACATCTGCATTTTGCAATAGTTCAGGATCCAAATCAATGTTATTTTGGCATATCATATTATTTGAAGGGAATGCACTTTTAACGTGTTAACTGACTTTACCATTAGCACATTCAAAATTTTTCAGGTTGTCGAAACCTTCCAACCCATTTAGTTGTGAATAGTCTCTTTCACAATCCCGATATAAGTTACTGTCTTCACTCTTAACCAATTCTACAAAGTCCACCGCAAGAAGTAACAAAGCAACATATGAGAAACGGCAGAAATCATATTATTGGGAACAGCTTGTTTTGCCATTTACCTCCATTTGCAATATCACATCCCGTATACTTAGATATGTGAAAAGCAGGAGAAAATATAGTCTCCAAAACACATTGATCAACTCCTTCAAGAACCTATGGAGCAAATTAAGAAAGGACAGGAGTAGCTGAATGTGATGATAACATTGTTAAAAGTAGACAAGCATTAAGAGATAACACTGATTATAAAAATGCAGACCTATGAGGGGCTAGACAATTACCGTATGGTCTGTTTGACCACATAGAGAGGAATCGTTGGCCTCATTGTTCGTCAAATTGTATGTAGTGCTCAAATTTGTTTCCCTAGTAAGTTCAGCTGCAATTTGTAAAGAAAGTAACAATAGCTCATCTAATAGAATGACTTCTTACTAAGGTAGTGAATAAGAGTTCAGCTGAAAGCAAACTCAACTATTAACATATGCCCAAGTTTAAAATAAATATGATCACAAAAAAAACTAGATAAGGCAAAAAAATTACGATCAAAGAGAACTCAATGTCAGAAAAATAAGGAAATGAAAAATATTATAGCTGTTATTATGGGAACCAGCTGAATTGAGAAAAGAGTTTCTTACAAAGCATGTCAAATGGAGAATACCCTACTGTCACACTGGTGACAGTTTGAGTGAAAAACAAGTACTTTGCTTATACTTAATCATGTTATTTCTCAAGGTCAAACCACAAAGCAACTAAGTACAGTTGATGCCTCCATCTGTGTGAGATGGATCCTCCTCTTTTTTTCCCCTCAGAGAGCATATACACACATAGGTGCACTGAAGAAAACTAGGTAAAGAAAAGTTTTGAATCATGATTAAAATTACAAGGAAGAAGACAAACAGCATACCACATCTCTGCTTTCTGACTGAAGAAGTTATTAGCTCCGCAGTTTTATTTTCAACACCTTGTACATTTTCTGATGCTTTCTTCTGAGCTCTTGAAATTTTGGGGCCAGCATGATCTCTCGAAGCACTTCTACCAGAAATTCTTTTCTTGGTTTGCATATCTACTGTAAGTTTTTCCTCCTTTTGGGTTAGTAGGCTTGACCACAAAAAGCATAAGAATGCCTTCCTGAATAGATGACAAAGACATGTCCAAGTTAACCAAGAAAGATCTATAATTGAAACCTATGGTGATAAACAACGAAAGCTAAACCGAAACAAAATGGTAACTTAAAAAAGTGTATACTATCATATAACAGATTTTCCAAATGGAAAAATAGATTATTAGTACCACAAATAGTTGATCCCAAACCAAGTAAATAATTGAAACTGATTAGCTGAAAAGGCCCAAAAGTTAAATTTAAATAAAGCTCAGATTCCATCAGACCCAAAAAAAAAAAAAACCTCAGTGTCACTACACACTGGGTTCAAATTGTTTGGAAATGAAATTGGGATTGGCTCCAAAATATCATAGTACAACATTTCTAGCATTTAGCACGGACATTGATAACACTATTTAGTTCGAGGAATACTTTTCAACCTAGAGTGCAAAATAAGCTTCCAGACGCTGATCGCTTTTTGAACTAAAAGGACAACTTTGGACGCAGCTGAAGGATTGAGGGTACTTTTATTAGCCAAACCCTAGAACTTGAAATTAGTACTTTTATTAGCCAAAAACTATCTCAAGTAGAACAATAACCACCAGGAACCAGCAAAACCCACATCCAAAACGAAACATGCAACAAGCCATTTCATGCGTTTAACCCAAGTCCTAAAACTGTAGACAACAGCTGCAACTACCAACAATCAGCTAAGAACTTGAGCTAAAACCAACAGTCTTAAGTCATCACTTACCCGGGTCAGAATCAAGCATCAAAAGATCAAACTAGAAGAGTAGGTGATTGACCTATGAAAGATCGAGCGACTACAGAAATTAAAACAATAACAAGCATTGAAGTGGATTAAACCCCGGAAGATCTGTTGCAAGTAAAGAGAGTAAGGCCGAGGGGAATGGTATAAGCGTAGCTTTTGGGTTTTAGAGGTTTCCCTCCAAAGATGTGAAAGAGAGGGAAAACGGGAAGGGATCGAAAATTATTTTCACTGAAGAAAGGGGTCGACGCGATAAATACAAAATGGAAAATGTCTGTCTGTGCCTCGGACAATAGCTGTACATTTTCAGATAAATTTATGCGAGAATGAAATTTTTCTTAATTTCGAGTTTTCTCAAACTGACTACCCGCGGTTTATAACTGAGTTTCTCTACTCGCTGTGATAAACCATAAACGAGCCTACTTGATCTAACGTGTGGAGAAGATCAAGCGCGTGCCAGTGCTACGTAAAGTGATGGAGAGTCTGGGACTTTTTTTCTCTAATTCTTTTTGATGCCTAGGAGACGGCGTCGCTTGGTTTGTAAGGAAAATGAAAGGATAGGAGTATGACTAGATCCTTACTCCTGAGAGGGAGGATATGCATTAAAACCTATTTTCTCGTTTATTAATGAACTATTGTACCGTGAAGACAACAAATCTGTCGTACTAATTTGGAGGAGGATGGTGCTTAAACCGTGGAACATTAATGTTCAGGCAAGGATCTGCCTACTACATCTACCCGAAAACATTATAAATATTTCGATTTTGCACCTTTTCAAAAAGTAGGCATGATCTATAATTAATAGCAAATATTTTTGCTATATTAGAAAATTTATTAAACTATTTTAAATTAAATTATTATATGACTGATTATTAAATATGTCTAATTTGTTTAGATTTTAATAACAAATTATAAAATAAATACGAATCACGAGAAAAGGTACGTGTGTTTTGTACTTTTGGAGTCCATAGGATGCAATTTAGTTTCGCTTGTCTATATTCTTGAAATAAATTGGTGCGCTGATAAAGGAGAAGACATTTAAGTCAAAAGTTTATAAAAGAAAATGAATACTTAAAAAAAGTGGGATACAATATAATTTGTAGGACTCCGTACTCCATAGATGTAGAAAAGAGAAGGATGGTCTCGTATTTGTAATACGAAAAATCGGAGGACCAAGAAGATAGAAATGTAACGTCGTCCAATGGAGCATAATTATTGCAGTGCCTCGTTGAAAGAATCTTAATAAAATTTTGAAATTCAATCGCGTGAGGTCACA
>JANKOD010000003.1:7232499-7242536 GCA_026284645.1 Erythroxylum acuminatum
TCTCTTTTCTTTGTACCTGAATAATCATGAACAACTGCTCATTTAATAGTCTCAGCTTCGAAGAAAGTTTCGGGGCCTAATATTAAAAAAGTTTGCCTCTTGATATCATTTTCCTTCTATTGTAGGAATCTATATGTGCCGATTCAATTAAGATGTTCCACCTTTAAAACCCCAACTAACATTTTATGAGAATACTTGCATTCGATCTTATTAACTCGATCACTTTATCTATTTTTGATGAAGTAATTCAATATATCAATTCTTATCTTAAAAAAACTGCTTCCTTCACTCTGAATTGTTGCTTAGATCTATGAAAATCATTACCCATATCAATCATTTCACTATTTCCTTTCATTAGATTAGGGGTCAAAAAAGTTTGACCTCCTGATACCATCTCCCTCCTGCTGTAGGAATCCATGTGCCTAGTCAAATAACATGTTCCACCTTTAAAATCCTCAACCAACATTTTATGACAATACTTGCATTTGGTCTTATTAACTCTATCATTTTATCTATTCTTGATGAAGTGGTTCCATATATCAGTTCTTATCTTCAAAGAACTGGTTCCTTTAGTTTGAACTGTTTCTTCACTTGGTATATTACCAAGTACCAAATTGGAACTCTTCTTTGCCTTATGAGAATGATTACGCTCATCCATCTAAAACAACTATAAACAAGATAATATTGAAAATTTATATAGATATGCAACCCTTATATAACTAACATACACACAGAAAAGAAGTTACGACATAAGCTATAAACATTTAAACATAAAAATTAATGAAAGCTTTCAGGTCCTCACAAAATGTTAAATTAAAAACTATTAATAAGTTTTAAAGAAAGCAAATCCAATTTGTAGCTTAGCTAAGAACTAAACTACTAGTAGAACTACAAAATGTTCCCACTAAATGTTAGTCTTTAAATAAGAATACATAATCAATTGGATTGATTATAACTAATAAAAGCCATAACTGGACAGTGAATAGAGTAGTACATCAAATAAAATGTCATTTTGTAACTAGACTCCTAATGATTATCATCTAAAATTGGTGCCTTAACAACATAAATAAACTAAATAATAAGATTCCAAAAACAAAAATGCTAGTGAAAAAGGACAAGCATCCTAAAAGTAAATGATTTCCAAAATGATTATCAAAATATAAGCTAAGTGAAGAGATATTTGACACCCATAATTAATAAATTAAAAACTATTAATTTGTAGCATATATAGAAATATCTAAATGTTAATGAATACATGCTCATTTAAAGACTTCAATTCATGCTTGTAAACTAACTTAGAGGAAACAAAAGCTCAAAAGGTAGCAAAATTTTAATGTTTTATTTGGAGGAAATGCCAAAAAATGTTAGAAAAAGCAAATGCATTAATTTTCTAGGAATGAAATAGTTCAGCACCTATTGTTATTAAAGAGATCCAAGTACTTATTTATGATATAGAGAAAATAAATTCTCTAAAAAAAAGAACTAAAATATCTATAAGTAAGAATCTTTAATATAGAAAAGCTTTATGCTTTTATTTCAATTCACAATAAAGATTTTTTTAACCTATTCATGGTTAAAACAATTCCCATTTCATTATTAGATTGCAAATAAACTAATAAAACAAAACAATGCATGTATCAATATGTGTGGATTTTCACATCTTGACACAAATTATTACTTACAGTGCCAAAACCATTAGAGAAGCAAGCTTTTCTTTAACCAACTAAAATTTATGACATAGGGTTGTACTTTGCTTTGAAGTTTCATACTAAACACATCAAAATCTAGGTTGCGTATGCCAATTAAATTTGGAATGAAGCACTAACTCATATACCAATCTTAGGGATCAAACAATGTGAAAAACATAGCAATTGATATTGTCATCTTCAATGTTTCAATTTATGGAGAAAAAGAAAAACTTAAATCCATAAAGAAAGGAACTCACCTTAGCAGCTAAGTTACAAAAAGAGGAACACAAGTTAGGCAACACGACAACGAATGATACAACATAAGCATAGATGGTGGCTAGGGCAGTGAAGAAGCAAGTAAACTAAAAGTAAGAGAGTTAGGGATTCCTCATTGTTTTTATTTATTATTAAAGAAATAACACCATATTGTTTATTAAACAGAATAACATCATTTCATAAATATGGTTTAAAATTTTGGTTGGACCTAGTCATGGAACATGAAAAAAAAATTTGACTCAAAATTTGATCAACTCAAGTCAAACCTGTTGACTTTGAACTGAGTCAGATTTAGTTCAAAATTCAATCATCTTAGGTCAATCTTATTAACTTCAAATCAAATCAAACCAAGCTTTTTGCCTTTTTATGTTTAATATCATTTTAATTTTTCAGGCTATCAAAGCAATATTAATTATACTTGAATATGGTGCAAAATGATATCATATATAATAACAATAATTTATTGAACAAAAATACTTCAATAGGAAGAGAAAGATGATATCCCTTCTCTCTAGCCTTTATAAGCCTTCTTAAGTTGTTTACTCTCCTTGAACTCGTTTACTTGCTTTGAACCGACTCTTTTCCTTTATTTCATTTCCTCATCTAGTAGTCTGATTCTCCTCCAACTTGCCCGCCTAGTTTTCAACACTAATAGTTTTTGTGTTAACGACAATACTAGCTAAACTTTCTCTCTGCTCTCCCTTGCCTCTAGCTTCCCCTAACCTCCACTTGATTATATACTTCCCATATATCCTTGATTCTACCTCAAGTAAGAACAAGGGAAAGTCCATTCTGAAGTTAGGGGGTAGTCCTTAAATGCTTATTTTAACAGTTCCTCAAGCTAACTTGGAACAATGTGGTAGGTGATCCTGTCACATTTGATAAACTTTACTACATTCCACCATCAAATCCTAACAACTTAGTCTCATCTCTGCCTGAAATACTTCTAATAGGAGCTTAGAAATGGAATTCTTTTTTTGTTAGATACTTTTTGGACAAAAGGCTAGTGTTCTCCTTGCTTTAGCATTAGGATCATACTAGCTAGAAGAAGCTAGGATATGTCAACACTTTAAATAGCAAGAATGATTTTTTTAATGTTTAATACCTTGTTAGTTTTCTTAGAAGAACTATAAGTCTTGATGAAAACACTGCATTTTTAAATAGGATTGACTTTGCAAGAGTTTGTGTGGATGTCACTCTAAATAAGGATTTCTCTAATTTTATAAGGCGAATGAAACATAATGGTGAAGGCAAGCTCACAGAAGACTCCATAAAGGTATCTTATCTTTAGAAACCAATGAAGAAACGTATAGAGATCTAAAAGCTCTAAACAAGATGAAGATCTAGGCAATGAGAGTCCTAAAGACATTATGATTGTAAATGAAACTATTTTGGCTTAAGAGCCTATAGTGACCTCTATAGTTGAGTTGTGAAAAAAAGGATCCAAAGATACTAGAGAAGAACATTCTTATACCTTAACAAAAGAAGCTCCCTCTAGGGTACTTACTAGACTAAAGTATAGTCATTGCAAGGAAACCCTAGTGGAAGGTTCATCTAATAGTCAAGCTATGATTTACCCAATTCCCATTAAAAAAATATGGAGAAGAAAAAGAGATACCCCTAGCTCTAGATCCTACCTCTGTTGGTTAGGAACCAAACTATTCATAAAACTAAGAGGAGACAGGCAAGAATTGCCTCCTTGAAATGAAGTTACTTATCTAAAATGTCAGTGGATTAAACTTTCAAAGTAAGCAAATGGCCCTTAGAGATTATCCTGGAATAAAGAGGCCTAGTTTTGTTGGTCTTATTGAGACCAAATAAAGATGGAATCTTTCCAGCAAGGCTTACGGTTTTTTAAGAAGCAATAGATCATAGTTAGTAATCATCTCTCACATTACATAGGTAGAATTTCAGTTTCTCTAGATCATGAGGTTATGGAATTGAGAAACTGGTCACAATCTAATTATTGTGTCCATTGTGAGGTGTTTTTGAAAAGTACTTAAAACTCTTCTAGCTATCTCAATAATGTATAGCGCAAATTGGGAGTTCCAAAGGAGTAAGCTTTGGAATGATTTGGTGCATATTAGAGGCAAGGTAAATATCCCTTAGGTCCTTTTGGGTGACTTCAATTGCATACTACATCTTCATGAAGCTCAAGGTAATTCAAAATACTCTTTCTCTAAATCTCATGAATAAGGATAATTGACAAGTTCCCTAGGACTAGCTGACTTAAGATACACTGGTAACCTTTTCACTTAGACTAATAAGCAATCTAATTTGCTACTAATTCAAAAAAAGCTTGACAGATGTTTGGTCAACTTAAATCAGTTAATTTACTTCCCTAATATTGTTGTAGTGTTCAACAATTAGTTATTTTTATACCACACTCTTGTAGAGGTTGGTCTCAAATTAGTTGTACCAAAAAGGAGAGCCCTTTTCAGGTTCTTCAACTCTTTACTCCAACTCTCTAATTTCAACAAGATAATTTGTAAGCAGTGTCATTCCTACGAGGATTGTTCTAGACACCTAATAATTTTTATAACACTTTGTTTAAGGTAAACAATATGATAATGTAAATAGAAAATAAACTAAACTAAAGAAAATTGATAATTGAATCTTTAACAATCAGTAGTGAATTTGTTGATTAATCATTGAAGACAACTTAGGAATTACTTTTATCCTTATTTTGTTTTCATTTAACTGACTTGATTTAATAATACTCGACACTAGATATCCAATAGTTATAATTACCCTATCTTAAGATCCAACTAAGTAATCTCAACTGAAATAGATTGTGACCTCTTGATCTCTCAAAACTCTCCTAACCATCTAATTGGATTTAAAGCAATCCTAAGGATAATTAACAAACAATTAAGATCTCTCTTCAATTCCTTATTAATACCACCACTACTACTTCAATTCCCTATTACTTTTTTGTTTTTTACTTTTTAAATTTTTCTTTCTTTGTCTCTTTCTTCTTGTGGGTTATTTGGAAACAATTTCTCTATTAGTTAGGGATAAGGCTGTGTACTATTGGACCTCAACAAATCTCACATTCAGTAAAATTTCTACAGAGTGTTGTTGTTATTGTTGTTGCTAGGAGAATCTTTCATAAGATTAGATTATAAGTTGTAGCTAAAGAGGATGTTTTAGCGCTTTCCACAGAGCCAAGTAACAAGCTTGCCACTTTATGAAGCTTAAGATTACATGGTGACTAAGGTCTCTTATGCTTCTTGTACTATGCTTTTCTTATCAATCAGTAGTATGTTTTTTAGTACCAGGTTGTATTTATAACTTTCTTTTTTTTTAAATATATTCACTTGCTTTTAAAAATAATTTATTTTCTTAAAATATGAAGGTATAAATCACAATTTTAATAAATATTTAAAAATTAATTTAAAAAATATGATGGTATTTAATAAATTCAAATTACTCAACTATGATGTTACATAAATTAATTCAATATAAACTTAAATTCATTAAATTTAAAATGTTAATAGTATTGTTTTGAAAAATTAAAATATAACATAATATTATAAGTACTGGCAAGGCCTTTTACTTCAACCATTTGAAAAACGTTGGATTACAATTCACATGTTTGGCATATTGGCTGTTTAAGTCCACCAGTATCAATCCAAAGATTGGACAGTCAACTGGTCGAGCATCTGCTCATCAATATATGGGATAGCAAAGGAAACCCAGGAAATCTCATGCACGATTTGTATCAAGACTAAATTATTCCGTTGGCAAATGTTTACAGGAACAACAACGCAGGAAACCTGTTGGACTCCGTTTCTGGAGCCTAACATCCAGAGTCATAAACTGTGAGCGTATTACCTTATAGGGCTATTTCAATGAACCCTCATAGCCATCATCAATTCATCTTCATTCTCATAACATCCCAAAAATCCCTATGTTGCTCTTCCAACCGTTCTCCTAATTTTCTTTCCATCAATCTTTTTCAATTCAATACCAAAGGCTACCAATTTTTATGGAGAGATAGAAAAATGTGTTAGGAATCTATTGGTTCAAGAATCACTTCATTTGGAGTTCGGATGATGAAGTTATGGGCAAAAGAATCAAACATGATTTTTTTCTCAATCTTATTGTACCTATTTTGGGACAATTAGCATAACTTTCTCTAGAGACATCGGATTAAGGTCGTTTTAGGATAGTTTCAAAGAGGACTTCTAGATCTACAACTTTTGTGAAGACCTTGAAAAGAGACTTTGTCATTTAGAGGGTTAAAATCTCGAATTTCTAAAAGTATAGATGGATCAGACGAAGTGATCTAGTCTAAGGTGAATCAGACGAAGGGATTCAGTCTAAGATGAATCAGATGAAGGGACTCAGTCTATGATGAATCAAACGAAAGGCCTCAGTCTAAGATGAATCAGGCAAAGGGGCTTAGTTTAAGATGAATTAGACGAAGGGATTCAATTTAAGATGAACCAGACGAAGGGACTCAGTCTAAGATGAATCAGACGAAGGGATTTAGTCTAAGATGAATCAGACGAAGGGATTTCTACGGGGTCTTCCGCACATCACCAAAAGTTCTAAATCACTAACTACACTCTCCAAAACATCTCCAATGGTTTCTACATTCATTCTAACATCACTTTCACTCATAATCTTACAAAATTTAACTCTTCTAGTGCAATATCACTTCTTAAACATTCAACTACCAAATTGATTTCATTAAACTCTCAAATCTCTACTCATTTGATTCATCACTTACAAACAATTCTCATCATTTACTATAGTTGTCTTGTATATACATCCTATGCAGCATCACTAACTTATAATGATCATATCTCTCAACTCCGATATCCTAAAATTGCATACTTTATATCATTGGAAAGCTAAAAAGATAAGATACAACTTCCAAGAAGACCATTTTGTCAAATTCAGCTTAGATTTACACAATTTTTTCCCTGAAGTCAGAACACAATTCCTATCCCTATGTAAAGCTTAAAAATGTAATGTAAAGACTTGAAAAGTTATGAGCAAACATAATGTATATATGTTTAATTAACATCATCAAATAAAAGTTTTACAAGGCTTTAATGGGCATTTTAAGCCACAATACATCATAAACCAAAAATATAAAGTTTACATAAACTAGAATTGCTTAAAATGCGACTAAAGCCTTGTTTTACATAATCTAGCTTCGAAAACAAAATATGCAAATTAGAGTGATGCCTTGACTCTCGACTCAATCACTCGATATCTTGCTCATCACCTGAAGATAGGAAAGAACGGAGGGTGAGTTTGAGGGCTCGCGGGTAATAATTTTATAATGAGAAACAAGCAAAAACCCTTGAAATATTTATTTCCATAGTAAAATTCACATTGAAAAAATCCATGCAATACTTATTTCCCAAATTCACAACTTATAAAGCAATTTATAAAGATCAAGAATAATGAATTCATCAAACTTATCACAAATCATAAACACATAAGCACCACGAAATGGTTTGGGTGGATCCAAAAATAGAACGTACTACACATTTTTACATAATGGTCCTGTGTAGCCGTGAACAGAACGTACTATCACAATCCCATTTAATGGTCTTGCATAGCCGTGAACTTAGGGAAGTCTGCGAAGGAGCTCCATGCTACTAGCAGGCAGGCGGAAGAAGCCTTTTGTTAAGGTGCACTCGACTTAACTTAGGGGATCACCACAAACCCACGTAATCATGCATTTCACATCTTATAAACATATTGCCCAAAATGGCACTTTTTCGAAAAGTGATTTCATAAACATAATATCTTTTCAAAATCATTTTCATATTCTTTTCAAAATCGTTTCCATCTTTCATTTCATAAATCAATGACACAATCCATATGCAAACATGTAGCACATTCTCAAGCATTTAAAAGTCAATAAATGCACATTTATAAAAGTAGTTGAAATCATTTATTTAAAGAAACATCAATGGCTTATTATTCAATTATAAAAATGTAACCCACCCTAATTTCCTTGCTTGAAAACTTGCTCAAGGATGCCTCTTCTCTTGTTCCTCTTGCCTCTCTTGCCTCCCTTCAACATTGGCAAAAATCCCCATTCAATAGGAATTCAAATTGGAAAACCCAAAGAAACATATACATAAAATTGACCCTAGAATACTTATACCCATGCATTTCCTAAGTTCTTTAAACCAAAATCCTTTCCAAAAATCCAAAGATTAAACATAAACTTACCTTGAATCTTCACCAAACAATGAGTTTCTTGGCTCCAATTGAAACTCTAATGTTCCTCTTTCTTTTTCCCTTCTTGAACAACTTCAAAATTACTCTCTAAAACTAAGAAAAATTGAAACCTAACTTAGCTTTCTCTTCTTTTCTCTCCTCCCACGACACTCTCTCTTTTTTCCTCTTCAATTTTTGTTTTTGGCTTCTTCAAATGCAAGACAAGGCTTCTTCTTCCCCTTTTTACCCTTAATGAGCCCAAAAAGTCCATTTTGCCCTTCTTTATAAGCTTATGTTCTTTCATCCTTAAGTGACTTGCCTAGAATACCCTTTATGCTATTCACTCTTAACACTTTAATTTCCTTAACACTTTAATCCAATTTACCCATGTCATAAATCCTACTAATATTGACATAATAATAACTCCAAAATAAAATTAATTTGTCAATACCTCAAAATTAATTTAAACCATACTTATTCATCAAGAAAAAAATTTAGGGGCCAACAAAACCTAGTGCATTTGGAACAAAATAGTACCATTTAAAATAGATTGCTTTGTCAGGTGTAGGGCTATCCTAGCTAAATCCCATTTGGTGAACTGAACCAAGTATGGGAGCATTATCTGGCTGATGGTGTTCTAATTTGCACTTACATTTCAGTTGCAGTCATATGTATAAAGATTGAGGGCCAAGAAAAGACAAACATAACCATAAAAAGCAATAGTGCAGTATGTTTGCATTAATTAGATAGTCCTAAATTTATATTCTTTAAGCATGAAAATGGGATAAGCTACATGGTAAGGCACAAAAACCTGGAAATACTCAGAATTTAATTCCAACCAAAGGTGGGAACATTAGCGGGGAGGTACAGAGGTATAAATGAAAGTTTCTAGAATAGAAATAGAAGTTAAAACATAAACATAATCCTCGCTCAGATTATAACTATAACAGAATATCTGCATGCTTACGATATAACTGTTATGGTCCCCCATTTGGGGTCTAGTTACAGGACGACTGATGGTAAAATCAACCTGCGAGGTATGAAGCGACCAATGTTTTGTAGACTTCCTGCCTTTAGGAACTATGGTGAATTGTAAAGAAAATAAAGGATCGTTAAATGAGAGAACCTTTTGATCTCTTAATAACAGAATTTGGATGTTGAAAATTTTCAGATCCCACTTCCATTCTGAATTTCGGCTTAAGTACACAAAGGAAAATAACGACTCCCTACAAAACAGGAGCCACTACACTAAATGCTGAGTAATTAACTAAAATGGAACAAAACAAAAGGAAATAACTTAAAACACACCTGAAATCCTTTGACTACTTCAACTCCTCTCCCTCCAGCCACGTCTCTGATACATGATTCCTTTGACAAACTTTTCATTACAAGGCAGCACTTCCACAGTTGGGTTTGTGTGCATAACACCACCACCCCTATTAAAATTGTGCTTGTCCTCAAGCACAAAAGAAGGATATTTGCTGCTAAAGGAAGGAATATCTTCCCATAAAGCCTCCGCGGGGGATAATCCCTCCTAATGCACCGGCACTTGAGGCTGACCCTTGTGAAGTTGTGAATCAAGAATAGCCTGTGGATTTGCATGTATTTTTCCCTTGGAAAGAAAAAGTAAGGAAGGCTCAATAGGAACGGATGTATCGTGAAAAGGCTTGAGATAAGAGACATGAAACACAGGATGTAACTTCGAAGTAGGTGGAAGGGTGAGCTTGTAGGACACACTACCCACCTTAGCAATAATTGGGAAAGGTCTATAATAACGAGGAGAGAGCTTATAATACCTCTTGGAAGTCAAGCTAATTTGGCGAAAAGGTTGGAGTTTGAGAAGCACGAGGTTGCCAATTTGAAAATGAACTGGACGATGCT
>JANKOD010000003.1:7247233-7260906 GCA_026284645.1 Erythroxylum acuminatum
TATATAATATTTATTGATAAATTATTATTTATAAATTCATATTTATTTTAACTATATTTTAATTATTAAATCAAAATATATCGAAATATATGTTTTTAAAGATATTTTTAATTTAATCATATTTATTAATAATTATTAGTTTAGTTTAATTTAATTATTTATAATTTGAATTAATTAAATATAATATTAAATTGAATTATTCATAATTTGTATTAACAATTAATATATTAAATAATATATATCTAATTAATAATAAATCGTATTATTAAAAACAGAAAAATCATAAAAACTAAAACAAAAAAAACTAAAAATTCCAACAAATATTTTTTTTACTAATTTTAAAAACATAAATAAAAACCCAAGAACATAAATAAAATCTAACAGTTGATTAAGTCATGACGGCAAGAAGAGCGGCGATCAACGAGGGTCAAGGTCTCATAATATTACACCAGGTGTCAAGGACTGGACCTGTAAACCCAAATTAATGCATCTGTCTCATCTCATTCATCGTTTTCTAAGAATGTTCAAATAAGAACCAGTTGATAACATAAAAGATTTTACACAATAATTTGAAGCTAAATTTTGACAAATATTTTTAAACGGTCTGAAACTAAAACCAGGGACAATCCGCTGTAAACAATACATTGAAGTTATAAACTGCATTCTGAACCCTGGCAAGAGTGAAGGTCCTAATCGCTTCGCAGCATTTGATAGATGTTCATGTTCCAACGCAGTTCTGATTTCATTCTTCTAATTCATTATCTTGCAAAGCAGCCTCTGACGAACTTCCATAGTGTAAAACAAACATGACTCATCACCAAATTGCAACTTCATTGGCTTTCCACCTAACCATTTGTAAAATCAGATGGCCGTTGCAAGGAAGTTTTTAATCCGTTGCAATAGCTCAGCTTTTACAGAGTCTGGAACAGAAGCTACATTGTAGAGAAGCAGTGAGCAAAACATGAATGTGGATATGTATGTGTGTGTGTGTGTGTATATGCAAAGATCATGGCATCTGTACGAAAAAGGGGGTAAATCCCAAACTCCATTTATATAGCACTTTTTTTACTTAAATTTATATTTTGGCATGCACACAGAAATGGGAACAGTGAATAACCAAAGGCGGGAATTATGTAACACCATAACTTTTGGCCAGACATTTAGATTAAAATATGTGAAATAAAAAATGGCTGATCAGACCATCCAGGAATCAACAGAATTCAATTTATCTAAGTTGGATCACGCGCAAAGGTCTCTTAATACTAAGGACTCCTGGTTTTACTTCAGCCGAAACTCATGCACCAATTAATGTAACAAAGATTACCAAAACAATAAAAAGAGTTCAAAAATTCAAGTTCCCGTGTTTACAAGGCACATTAGTGTCTTTCGTTCCCCTCGGGTGAGAATAGGAGCCATTCTCCGAAGTCCATCCCACACATACTTGGTTTTGAGTTGAGGCAAATAATTTTGGAATTATTTTATGAAAATTTATAGTCAAGCATCACATGGGAACATTTATATGGAAAAGAACAGAACCGAACAGTAGCATGGAATCATCAACTGCTACATGGATTAAAAAGCAGGAAAGCATAATAACCGAATATACAACCACCTCTGCCCTTCGGAGTAATGACATGAACAAGATCATCCACGGTGACATTGTTCCTTCCCTTTTTCCTCACAAATGACCTTCGAAAAATCAAGTCAAATAAAACATTATCATGTGCTTGTAGTAACATACAAATTAGTACTCTAGCAAACAACGTGTGAGATGTAATGAATACGCCATAAACAGCAAAAGGTTATAACCCAAGACCTAAAATAAATACCATGTCAATACTAGTATAACTTTAAAAATCATGAACTTCACAAGAAACTTTATTTTTGATACAAATTTTAGTTTTTAACCAATATATTCACTAACAATTAAAAGCTCACAATGTTAAGGCTACACACTAACATTTATTAGTGCATGTCATAGGCATATCAACCAACAAATTAATCCCACATCAGAAGCACTAATAGATGCTAGTGTGCAGCCTTAATCTTGTGGTATAACTGATAGACTCTGATATTGAATTTTTTATGTCAAAAGTGAAGTTTCTTGTGAAATTAACAAACACAATTGTTCATAACTTAACATTGGTTATATGAGCTCAACCAGTCAATCAACTTATGGGACACTCTAGCTTCAAATATTGGGAAACAATTTACCTCTACAAAAGGGTCCCCTTTTTCCCCTTCAGCACTAAACTCACAGTTTCATGTAATAGCCGTTTATAAAGGCTTAGTCTTCTTTCATCAAACTAAGTCAAGTTAATATCACAGTCAGTTTCATGTATCCAATCTACAATACAAATTCCATCAGGTATACGTAGTTTAAATCATCACATTCCAGATCCCAGGAGGAAACATCAGAATTTGTACTCTAAATCATATAATCAAACCCAGTATCAAAGACAATCAGAGAAAAATTTTAAGTTCAACAACATTGAACTACAATTTTTCAATGAATATGGAAGAGAAAAAGTTGAAGGAAACCTGCATAGAGCTTTCATTTCGTCCTTCCAACCACACTCTATGAGCTTTTCCCTCAGAATATCCTTTAGTCTCTCCTTCTCTCCGCTCTCAATCAACTAAACTCGTAACCAAACAACGATTAAACCAAACACCAGTGACCACAATTCAGTGAAAATATATAACAGGCCCATCAAAAGAAGAAAGATGCCAACCCAAACCCGACTACTCATTTCCCAAAATCAAAAGTAGGTCATACTCGGAAACTTTTGCGGAAACTAAAGAAAACAAGCTACCTTGATATTGATGATTTCTTGAATACTAAGCTCCTGGTTGGGATGATCTCCGTCTGCAACCGGTGTCGGTGGGCGGTTGACTGAACTTCTCCTGTAATAGGTAACAATTAAGTTATTTAGCTTACATAGAAAAAAGCACAATCGATTGAACCTTGAAGAAATTTGAAGACGAGTTAATCCGAGTTGGATGACTCACTTGTGAGACATTATATAGTTGGAGGTTTAGTAATTGAACTTCTATCCTACTGAATCTGACAGGAGGATCAAATATTACTACACCGGCTTTCGTCCTCTTTACGCAGGCACCGCTTCTACAAGTAAGTAACCGGCTCGTCGTTGAACTTTGGAATGACGAAAGTACGCTTCCCCCGATGATTAGCTTGCTTTGGTCTAATATCGCATACAAATGTAGGATAGCAATGGACCAGATTCAAGCATTTTTAATGGGCCAAGTCCAATCTCGGACCGACCTGAGCTTAAGTATTGTTTGATCTATATTTTATTTTAAGTAACATTGTTTATTGGGCATTAGCATCAAAGCGTAAGTTATATATTCTAATATTTCTCTAAATATGAATATTTTTATTTTTATTATTCACTATAAGTCGTATTTTGTACATGCTCTTTTGAGATTTATATGTATGAACTATAGGGATAAGGCGACGTACTATCAGACATCTCCAGATCCTGCTTTATTACAAAATTTCAGACTGAGTGTGATGATAATGTATATAAGACTATGTGGGTCGAGTAGGCCTAACCGACCTGGGCCAAATGAATTATGGGTTCAACTTATATGACCTGATCTCATCCAAGATTGATTAAGGTCTTTATCAACTCATAAGGTCAAACTCTGAGCTTTAACCATTTGTCTGCAAGCAAGTTCTATATGTACCTGTTAAAAGACTGAATTTATCACAAATTTCCAAAGACTAATATGCTAATTTTTTTTTATGAAAAAGGATGGCAAAGCCCTAGAAAATAACTAAATAGGACACATTCGCGGGAAGGAGATCTCGCAAATATCTTCCATACAAATGGTAGAACAATCCCAAGGAGGCGACGAGAAAAAATGAATCTCAGGATCCAACTGAAAAGCATGATTGGCCATCCAATCAGCACAACGATTGCCCTCCCTATAGGTGTGAACGAAACGAACAATCCAAGGTCTGTCCAAAAGTAACCGAATGGCAGACAAAAGCTGTTGATCCAGCCCATCCCTAGAAGCCTTCCCCGTGAGAGCATTAACTGCTAAATTTAAGTCAGACTCCACCACTATGGTGCGATGACCAGCATTCCAAACAAGTTGGAGTCCTTTTATTTACTTTCCACACATCCCACTTTCATATTTAAATAATATATTTATCAAGTACTCTATTTATCAAATAATTTAGTTTATTTGATTATACCACTCTTTAAATAATTACTTTATTTGCAGATCCTCTTATTTAACATTGGTTATAATTAGGACGGTAGCATTGAGGTGAGTAAATTTGATGTTTAGTGTATTATTTTTGCTTTAGTAATAGCCAAAGACCATTCTTTATTTTTAGCATAATTATTATTTGTTTAATACAATTGTTGATTTTGGTTATATATTTTACGATTGTGATACTTGTAAACATATATGTTTAGATATAATGATTAGTTATTATATCGATGATGATTAAAAACTTAGTGACTTTTTAAGTCCTTAGGAAATTGAGAAAATATTTAAAGCTTCCAATTAGAAAGTTATATCAAATTAATTAGACATGACAAAAATGTGATAAGAGATGTTTTTCCATGAAAATTATGTTTTAGAAAAATGGTCACTACTTCAATATTATCATAAAACTCAATAGAGGTGAAATTTTAAATGACAATAATTATGAAATATAGAGTATGAAAATTAAGATATGTATTGGTTAAAGCAAAAGAATTTTGAGTCACTAAATAAAATCATAAAAGTTCCAAATGAGACACTACGACCCAATATGGGAAAAACCATGCAGCTTGATATTCACGTCCCAACCCAGCCTGCTACCGTGCAGTGTCACCCCCTACTACCCCACCCTCGCCTAGTCCTCTCTGCATGCAACCCATGCCCCATGACGAGCAGATGATGGACTTGGCGGCGAACATACCTCCCTCTCCTGACCCCCCTGATCTGGCTGATGAGGGGAGCACCAGACCTGGTTTCTGTCCAGCTCCAGATGGGGAGCTGGACAACACTGTTGTCCCTGAAACTCAAGCTTGTCCGGCAGACCATCGGGCTGCAACTGTTGATGATGGCGCTATGGCCGTTGAGCATGGTGTCCCTTGTGAGACCTAGCCTGGCTCTTTCTTTCTATTTCTTTTCCAATGATTAAGTTTATTTACTGGAACTGTCGGGGCGCCGGGTCCATGGAGTTTCGTACGGTGTTACAGGATCTTGTCCGTATTCATAAGGTTGATGTTGTGGTTATTGTCGAACCAAAGATAAGTGGTTCTCGTGCTACCCGTGTTACTCAGCAGTTGGGGTTCTCTAATATCCATCGTGTGGATGCCCAGGGCTTTTCCGGCGGTCTTTGGTTTTTATGGAATAATTCTCCGGATAAGGTCACAGTGGTCACTAGTGGTAGTGGTTTTATACATCTCAACATTTCTCGTCGCGACGGTTCAGTTTGGCACTGTACTTTTGTTTATGTCCACCCGAATCCTACTACTAAATCTGCATTGCTTGCGTATCTGGCTGACCTAGCGCGGATGATTTCTGGCCCTTGGCTGCTTGCTGGGGATTTTAATGAGATGTTGGGGCCGGGAGAAAAACTTGGAGGAGCGCCATTTGATTTTTGCCAGTGTGCACGATTCCAGCAATGGGTCTCTGCCTGTCAATTGGTGGATCTAGGTTTCAGTGGACCCAAATATACCTGGCGTGGTCACGACAGTCGTAGTTATGGTAGGGTGTTTGAACGGTTGGATCGGGCATTGGGTAATCTCGAGTGGATTTCACAGTTTCCCCCCACCACCGTCCACCATTTGCCTCGCACTCGATCAGATCATCATCCCATCTTTGTATGTATTGAACCACTTCAGCGTTTACCAGCTGCAGTGAAGCCATTTCGGTTTGAGCTAGCCTGGACTACTCACCCTGACTACTCCCGGTTGCTTGTGGATTCATGGGATTATAACGAATTCTTGCCTAACATGTTGTTACGATGGCAAACATCACTCAAGGAATGGAATAGAGAAGTTTTTGGCAATATTTTTCGACGGAAGACTAGACTACTAGCACGGCTTGGCGGCATCCAACGTGTTCTTATGGTCAGATACAATAAGTTTTTACTGACTCTCGAAGGGCAACTCCAGGCGGATTACCGTCTTCTTATACGATAAGAACAGTTACATTGGTTCCAAAAATTGAGAATGGATTGGCTCTACCTGGGTGATCACAATACTCGGTTTTTTCATACTGCCACCATGGTCCGCCGAAAGAGGAATCGAATTGAGGCTTTACGCGATTCTACTAGTAGTTGGATTATGGAGCCTCTTGCGCTAAGGCGGCTGGTTATAGAGTTTTATCAATCCTTATTTTCAGAGGAGGTGGGGGATCGACCGCTCCTTCCTCTAAGGGGTTGTTTCCCACCTATTCCGCAAGGCACTTGGAATTCTATGTGCATGGAGGTGACGGATGAAGAAGTTACCCGGGCTCTCTTTCAGATGGGTGCACACAAAGCGCCTGGCCCTGACGGTTTCTATGCGCACTTTTATCAATCCCAATGGACTCTGCTCAAACCCAGCGTGCTCTCACTGGTGAGGCGGGTATTCGAGGCCCCTGATCTTATTCACGATATTAATGCTACCTTCATCACTTTGGTCCCAAAAGTAGGCAACCCGGAGCAAGTGTCCCACTTCCGACCTATCAGTTTATGTAACGTGACCTACAAGCTAGTCACGAGGATGATTGTACAGTGGCTGAAAGACAGCCTCCCTAACCTCATTAGCCCATTTCAAAGCAGCTTTGTCCCGGGAAGGCAGATCTCAGACCACATTGTGGTGGCCCAAGAAATCGTACACTCTATGCGCCGACTGCGAAGCAAGCGGGGTTTTATGGCTATTAAAGTCGATCTGGATAAGGCCTATGACCGCCTGAGCTGGGGAGTCATTCGGGATACGCTTCGTGATGCTGGTTTCCCTTTGTCCCTGGTCCAGTTAATTATGTGTTGTGTCCAAACAGCGCAGATGAGGATCTTATGGAATGGGCAGCCATCTCAGGAGTTCCGGCTTAGTAGGGGTCTTAGACAAGGTGACCCCCTGTCACCTTATCTCTTTGTATTATGTTTGGAACGCTTATCTCAATTGATCGAGGCAAGGGTGGGGGTTGGTGGCTGGAAACCCTTTCGTGTCGGCAAAACGGGCCCATTGATCTCCCACCTCTGCTTTGCCGATGATATGATCCTCTTTGCTGAAGCTTCAGAGGAACAAATGCGGGAAATCCTGGCTTGCATGGAACTCTTCTGTGCTGCTTCTGGGCAACAAATTAGTAAGAACAAAACGAAAGTGTATTTCTCTCCCAATGTTCACCCCACTGTCTGTGGTAATATCTCTCGCTTGTCCGGCTTTGCTAAAACAATGGACCTTGGTAAATATTTGGGGGTTCCTTTACTTCATAAGTGGGTCACTAAAACTACATACTCCCATATTTTGCACAAAGTTCAAGCACGTCTCTCAGGTTGGCAAGCTGAAGGCTTATCTCTGGTGGGCCGAATGACCTTATGTCAATCGGTTTTGGGTGCCATTCCCCTATACACAATGCACACAGCCAAACTTCCTAAAGGAGTGCTTTCGGAGATTGACAGTTACTGTAAACAGTTTCTATGGGGTGCAACTCGCGAAAGGCGTCGGATGCACCTAGTATCTTGGAATCAAGTCTGTTGTCCTCAACGATCCGGGGGTCTGGGGTTAAAGAACTTGGAAGCTATGAATACCGCTCTCCACATGAAGCTGGGTTGGTCACTCTTCACGGAACCTGGCAAGCTTTGTAATCAGGTGCTCCGTGCCAAATATCATCTGGATAGGGGAGTCAGCATGGAGTTGGTTGCTCGCCCTGATTCGTCCCCGCTGTGGCGTAGTATCTGTGCTACCTTCCCTAAGCTACAGGTGGGTACTATTTGGTCGGTGGGTAATGGACATCAAGTGAGATTTTGGTATGATAATTGGGTGCATGGGGTATCTGGCAATTTACTCTCTCATGCCATTATTGGGGTCCCTGCGGATCAGCTCGAGAAGAAAGTTTGTGATTATGTCGATTTCTGGGGGGGCTGGTCCTGGGATAATTTTAGTAGGTTTCTGCCTCAGGAACTAATTTTGCTCATTGCGGCGACTCTACCACCTTATCCCTCCCAGGAGGTAGATCGACTATGCTGGGCATTGGAGCCTAGTGGTTGTTTTTCTACTCGTTCAGCCTACCGTCTACTTCAACAGCCCCTGTGGCCGCCGAGGACGAGGATCTGGACTTTGATTTGGGACTGGCAAGGCCCTCTCCGTATCCAAACTCACTTATGGTTGGTCGCAAAATTGCGACTCATGCTTAACGGTCGACGCTTCCAGCTCTTCCTCACGGATTCTCCGGCTTGTTCTGACTGCCCGCTCCATGAAGAGACTTTAGCCCATGTATTCCGAGACTGCTGGCATGCACGTCAGGTTTGGAATCAATTGGTTGAGGTAAGGCGGCAACACCCATTTTATTGTAGTGATTTTCCCACTTGGTTTGAGAGTAATCTTGCTAACGATTATGGGTTCCAGAGTGCTAGCCATTGACCTTTAATTTTTGGAGTTGTGCTTTGGAAACTTTGGGCCTGGCGAAATGAACGATGCTTTAATCCCGCCTCCGCTCCCGTCCATCATATAACAGAAATTCATTCCTATGTTCAGGAAGTGCTTATGGCCCAAACTCTGCATCGCTTTGTCTCTCCTCATAATATAAGCCATGGGACGCGAGTAATCGACGTTAGTTGGTCGAAACCAAGGGAGGGCTGGGTCAGTTTGAACACTGATGGCTCTTCTAAGGGCAACCCAGGCCTGGCCACAGCTGGGGGCCTAATCCGAGATGCTAGTGGCCGCTGGTTGGTGGGCTTTGGTGCTCACTTGGGGTGCTGCACGTCTTGGCAGGCGGAATTATGGGCGGTTTATCATGGCTTGCACCTCGCATGGTTCCACGGTTACTCCCGAGTGGATATGTCTATTGATTCAGCCTTGGTTGTATCTTTCCTTTCTAGTGAGTAGCCTCAGTTGGCCAATCCTATGGTGTCGGTCATCAAAGAACTCCTTTCTCGGAACTGAGAGGTGCGGGTACACCATGTATTTCGAGAGGGTAATCGTTGCGCAGATTGGTTAGCAAATTATAGTTACGGATTGCCACTTGGCGTGACATGGTTTCCTGAAGTAGTGGATGGCCTTTTGCCTTTACTGTTAGCCGACTCTGTTGGAGTCGCCCTCCCTCGGGTTACACGCGTGTAGTTGTTTTCGGGCTTAGGCCCCGTTCCATATATCCAAAAAAAAGAAAGAAACAAATCCCTAGTTTGAGTTACGTTGTTAAGTAGCATAAATGATGATATTATGTGATGGTTTAGGAGATTTAACAATGCCAAAGACATATGGTTCACAATGACAACATTAACTAAGGTCATTCACTATTAAGTTAAACATCAAAAATAATTTATCTACTAGTTAGGATAAGATTTTATATTACTGAACCTCCCTAGATCTTGCATTTTAGCGAAATTTTTACTATGTTGTTGTTGTTATCCTATTTAGTTTGACACCTATAAGAAAAGATTGGATCGGTCAATTTTGAGAAATTTGATGTTAACGTTAAATATGGTTAACAAATTGATGGATATTAATCGTATCTTATCAAGTGAGCAACAAGTGTAATACAAGCCAAATAAGGTACAACTATATAATACAAATAAGTACATTGTATTTATCTTTAGTTAATATTTTTCCAATTGAATCACATCTTTTATAAATTATAGAGTTAGGAGCCACAAACCATATGTAGTGAAAAACAGATAAGCCATCTTTGAATTTCATCAAGTTTCTTACGAGATGAATAAGTTACAACTACATGTACTTTTTAATCCTATATTTTGATAAAAATATTTTTATGTCATGAATTTTTTTATACCTTAGATTAAAGGTTAATTTCTATTGTGGTGGAATGGATATTTATATCGGAACCAATTGTTATTGCCAAGGTTTTATGTTAAATGATTTTATGGTATTGGATCTTATTTATTATATAAGAATTTTTTTCTTTAATTATCTTATATAATGCTTATGGTATCGATGATATTTAAGGTATACTAGACTTCATTATAAAATATAAGAAGGTTGAATAAATTGATTAGCTAAAAAGGGTCTTTTAAATAACCTAAATCAAGTAGAATTGCCTACTTGCAATCATTATTTAGTTGGAAAAATGAAACAAAAACCATTAAAAAGAGTTGTTAAGCCATTATAATTAATTTATTTAGATATATATGACCCAATGAATGTAAGACCAAGGCACGAAGATTTTTATTTTGTCACCTATGTTGATGATTATACTCAGTATGGTTATATATTGTTATACTAAATAAGATTCTAACTTGTATTTTTAGTGATAATAAAATATGTTACTTCTATTTTTTTAAAACTTGGTAATATTAATAAGTTAATATATGAAGTTTCAAGTTCGATGGAATAATAAAGTGAGAAAATGGGCTAATTGAATTAATTAAACAATAAAAAGATGAAGAAAATAAGCAAAGTGGAGCACGTATGCAATTCAAAGGCAAAAGATGAAATTTGTACCCTATCATTCACATAAGGTCTAAGATAACCCTTATCACTATCTCGGGCACTAATTTTGACTATAACATTTACAAAAAGTTATAGTTTGCACCTTCAAACTTAATTTCGTTATGTTTTCATCTGTGATAGAAATCAAATATATTCCAGCATTTCAACTCAGATACTGCGTGAATGCAAAGAAGAATTGAAGACAGAAGAAATATGTGTTTGCAACAGAAGGGTAGTCGAAGAGAGAAGGAGGTGAAAGACGTATCAACTGGAAATGAGAAAAGCTATAGCCTCTTTCACGTGACACCCTACAGCTGAATTCAAAAGGTTAAGTGACTTAAGTTACTCCCACGTGATTGACTATTCAAGTTAGAAGTAACTACACCAAAGCATTGCCATATCTTTTATTAATCAAGTTCAATGTTTCAAAAACCACTGAAGCACTGCAGCAGCAATATCGATGAGCAGACAAAAACGCACAGCATGGGAGACTTCATTAAATGCTCACGTGAGAGGCACATGCAGATGGGCAGATGCAGTCCAAACATCCGAAGTCTTCATCTTCCTCTCTTCATCAGCTATAAAAGCAATACAGAGACATCAGAGATAAGATATATACATCACAGAAAATTCATCTTCTAGTTTTCATTGTATTCTATTGTGAGAGTGAAAAATCAGAGAGGAAAAATTAGTCAGAGAGTGCTAAAGTACTGACCTTAGGTATTGAGGAGTTTTGAGACTCTTTTGCAAGTGTTCATAGAAACACTCAATCTCTGTAATTTTTTCCTTCATCTTGACATTAGTGAAATCTCTCCACCACTATCAAGTGGGAACCTTGGATGTAGATAGTTCTTGACTATCGAACCAAGTAAAACATCTGTCTTCTTTATTTTTCCTGCAAATTTACATCTGCAAAATAACCACAGTTTCAAGCTCTGTTTTTCAAAGAATATCATATTCAAGTTTCTATAGTAAAGAACAACAGTTAAGCAGTAGAAAACCCAACAAATTATAAGCGACGTTTTTCTTTAATTGTCACTAATAGTTTTTTCCTATGCTTTATTTTTGTTGCGAAAAATTATTAGCGATGTTTTACGAAATCGTCGCCAATACATTTTGGCTACGTTTGGTTTTTGAGCTAAAAATTATTAGCTATATTTTCAAAAACGTAGGTAAAACTTTTTAGCTACTTTTTCAAAATATTTTTAGCTACATTTTATAAAATATAGTCAAATTTTTAATATACATTTTAGCAAAATTTTATACTATGTTAATTATAATTATTTGTGACATTTTTAATCCATATAGTTGTATATAATATTTAGATTTTTATTGTTAATTTATTATGAAAAAATAATTGATAATTTGAAACATTGTATTTAAAAAATATAATATTATTAAATTATACTAATAAAAAGAATATTCTTCGTATACAAGATTTTAATTACAACCTTAACAATTCACATATACAAAATAATAAATACAAAGACCAGTTTACAAATTATAAATGCTGAGATTACAAAAAAAAATTACAACGTAACTAGGACGACTAGGTAGGTTTGTCGAATATAAGAAAGATAAATGACTAGGACCCCGATTTGATCTTCACCAATTGTTTAGAACATATACCTGCTAAGTGTTTTGGCTCATGTATCTGCATAAAGAAGACAATTTGTAAATTTTACAAAACATGAATGGTGTTGGGTCCCGTTCCCGAAGCCCGACCTCGAGGGACGAACCGCGTTCCCGAGACCCAACGATCCAAATCGAAGAGCGAAAACGCAAGCGGAAACCTAGACAAACCCTAATTTGACTAAACCATCAGAAATTTTCACTTAAAAACAGCAATTTAACAATATAAGGGATGTCCGTTAAACGGACACCAATGTCCGTTAAACGGACATCACATGGGCTAAATGCCCAAACTTACCCGAGAGTGTCCGTTAAACGGACACTCATGTCCGTTAAACGGACATGCTTTGGACGAGCACACTAACTTTCCCGAGACTGTCCGTTAAACGGACACACCTGTCCGTTTAAACGGACAGGCTCTGGACAAATAACCAACTTCTCCCAAATGTGTCCGTTAAACGGACACTACTGTCCGTTCGACGGACAGATTCTGGACAGATTGGCCATCCTTACCCGAATGTGTCCGTTAAACGGACACTGATGTCCGTTCGACGGACACACCCAAAACAGGCACTCTTAACTCACCCGAATGTGTCCGTTAAACGGACACCAATGTCCGTCTAACGGACACAAGCTGGACTAGTTGTCCAACTTCAAATCAACTCTCCCAAACCTCAAACCAACAAAGCAACACATACACTTCTAAAATCTCTCAATTTAACACTTCTACATCCATAACGACACCAAGCAACTTCAACACAACAATCAACTTCAAATTTCTCAACCCAAACAATACATGCAATTAGGCAATTCCCAACAACTTATACATTCATTAAAGGCATTACTAAGGAGACATCATATTTCATCAAAGGAGATAATTCCCCTCATTTCCAATATCAAATTGAGTTCATACATAGCTTTAGGTCGCATATCGACAATTCATCAAATTACACGAGTTTCCAAAATACATTGATGCTGATGATCAATATGTCATCTAAAGCTATCCAAAAAAATCTAACTATGCCAAAATGCATTACTATGCTCTCTCTCTTGGTCCGATGCCTTGCAAGGATTTACTGAACCTCCCGGTCTTCACCTGAGGGGGAAAATTTTAAGGGTTGAGCTTGACAGCTCAGTGGCTAAACCATTCATAGCAAATGGCTTTCGAGCCACACAATCAACCATAATACATGCATTTTTCAAACATACATAGGCATCAATATCTAACATAGAGCTTCAATATTTCCAACACAAGTAACATTTCACGATTTGAATATCATTAAGCGTTTTATACAATTTGATTCAATTATGTACGAATATCAAATGCAATGCACAAATCAATGGTTCGAGGGTACCGTAACAAAACGACGAAACCGAAGTTTACATCGTGGATCAAAACGAGTCCAAATTCGGATCTCGTGG
>JANKOD010000003.1:7273627-7287645 GCA_026284645.1 Erythroxylum acuminatum
TGAATTTGAGTTGTTTTGGGACTAAGTTGAGTTGATATGGAAGTGAATAAGAGGGATAAATATAAGAGTATAAGTTTGTGACGAGGAATTAAGTAGAAGAGAGGAAGAAGACGGAAGTGTGTTGCTGCAAAAATGTGGAGAATTAAGTGCAAAAACGTGATTCTACAGTAAAAGGGTTATTAAAGATCTTTCCTCCTCACTTACGTCCTTATCTTTAGACAAATTTCTACTTTGAATTTCAATCATAATATACTTGAAGAAAATTTAAGTAGCAAAAATACTCCTTCGTGTGTTTCGCTTAAAGTTTCACTCAACTCATAACCTAAATTCATTATTAAGGATTTTTCACAAACTACACAATTTAAATTTAAAATTTTAGTTTCAATCTTCCCCATTTTTCAAATACTCCCAAAAAAGCAAATCTAAACAGAAAACAAATCAAAGAACAAAAGCTAGAGACCAATGAAAAAAACATAATAATAGAAAATTAAACTCAAAAGAACCCATTATACCTAAAAGGAAACCATAAATTAACATAAACAACATAATGATAATAAAGGCAAGAACAACTGGCAAATATAATGTTTATAAAATGTAAGATACCTTATATATGAGATCCCACATCGGTTGGAGAGGAGAACGAAGTACGCCTTATAAGGGTATGGATGCTTCTCCCCCTTAGATGCGTCTTCTCGAGTGCAGAAAGAGCAAAACTGTGAGGCCCTTGGCCCGATGGGCAATCCAAAGCGGATAATATATGTGGGCGAGAGGTTTGGGCTGTTACAAATGGTATCAGAGCTAGTTCTCGACCCGTTGTGCCAGCGAGGATGCTGGGCCCTAAGGGGAGTGGATTGTGAGATCCCACATCGGTTGGAGAGGAGAACGAAGTACGCCTTATAAGGATATGGATACCTCTCCCCCTTAGATGCGTTTTCCTAGGTGTGGGAAGAGCCAAACCATGAGGTTCTTGGCCTGATGGGCAACCCAAAGCGAACAATATCTATAAGCGGGTGGTCTGGGCTGTTACATTATACTTATTGGATAAGAATTAGAAACCCTTACGTGTAATGAGTATTGCAACTAGCCACCCCTTTGTGTGAAATCTAAATAAAACTTTTAGGGCTTTTATTAATAAAACCTAGCCAAACAATAACTTTTTTCATTCTATTTTATTTCTTTTCTTTTTTTGATTAATATGAAAAATCAAGAAACAAGTAACAAAACACTTAAGGGTAATTTGTTCTTAATGGATCTTAAGAACGAAAAGAATACATAAATTGAATGTACGGTAAGAAGACACAAAAATATTAAAAGACATAAACAATGATATCGAGAATAAACCGGAATATAGAGCTTGACTCATGTATCAAATTTTGATATAAACCTTACTAATAAGATATATGAGATTTAATATAAGTATGGTAAGACTACGACTTGTTCTATCAAGGTATATTCAATCTAAGAAATAACATAAAAATATAAAAGAATCATATGAATCATCAGCACAAAAGAAAAGATAAAGAGTGATAAAATCCTAAAGTTTAATTGCCACTGGTAAGCTATATGAGATTATGAATTTTCACAAAACATATAACAAGAGTTACTCTAAAAAGATTGAATAAAAGTGATCGATAACAATGATAAATTATCAATTCAATCGTAGAAAACCTCTTATACGTATAAAACCCTAAAACTGGAGTTGTAAATAGAAATAATGTCTTAAGATGACAAAATCCTAAATAATTAAACTATGTGTATGATGCTTATCATACAATACAATGGTGCCAATTTTGTTCTAAAATTTTTAGTGCGCATATTTTAAAAAAAGTCTAGTGTTGGTTACATGTTTAAATTTGATGCCAATTTGTTTATGTTCTTCCAATCCACAAACCTAGCGGAGGACCAATGTCCGATACCACTGTAACTCCAACACCAATTTTATTCTATTTCCTAAATGTCCAAAAGTCAGTGCAAAACTGATGCCAATTATTTTCTAATCTAGCACCAGTTATATTTTGTACCATAATCATCAACTTGCTCCTTCGCTTATATCAACAATATTGGTTTAACTTAAACCTCTTAAAGTAGCAAAGCTTCACTTATTACATCGGGATCCACCATTAAGTTGTTGATGTCAGGTATTTGACATTTTATTGAGTAGTTCATAAGCTTCCTTCATCCTCCCATTTTCACACAAAAGCTTTATAACAATATTACAAGTCACAACACCTGGCTTACTACCCATGGCCCTCATCTCCCTATAAATAATCTTAGCAAATCCATATCCTTTGAGAAACCAAAGTCACAAATAATAGTATTATAATCCACAACATTATTCATTTACTCTATCTCTTTGTAAAATTTAACAAATTTCTCTGGCTTTCACTTTTGCACTATATATCCATATGCATATGATGAGTAGAAAAATGTGAAAGACGCTCTATGTAGTGTTACCAAGAACAGATGAATTAAAGTGATGAAAGAAGAATTAACTTTAATGAGCATAATGTGTGAATATAAAGACAATTTATGGTATAAAGACTCTTTGAGACAACATTATATTAAAATCCATATTGCAATCATATCACTTGATTTTATAACGAATAAGGAAGACCACTATATATATATATATATATATCAAAAGATCCAGTGATAAGTTTATAATTTTATAGATATATGTGGATGATATTTCTATAGTCAGTAGCGATAATCAATTTTTAAACAAATAAAAAATTGACTATCAAATAATAATAATAACTAAATATTATTAATTGAGACAAAGGACATAAGTAAGGTCATACAATAAGATCTCCAGCAATCGTTAAAAAAATTATTATCACTTTCACAAGATATATATATCAAGTAGATACCAAAACTATTTCATGTACATGATTATAAAATGTTTGATATTCTAATTTCTAAAGGTGAGAATTTGAGAAATAAGTAGTATCTTCAAATGTAATGTAAAAAGGAAGAGATAAAAGAAGGTTTCTTATTCTGATGCAATTGGTAGTCTCATGTGGGTTATGTTATGTATGGGACCTTTTTTTTTTTATTGTTAGGATAGCTAATGGATATCAACTGAATTTCATCTCAAATAAGCACATTAGAAAGCAATAAAAATAATACTCATATTTGAAAGGGATCATAAACTACACATTATATTATGATACATTGTGAAAGTTAAGGATCAATTTCATATACTAAAGACCACAAGTATCATTGCAAAACCAAAAATATATATAACAAATACAAATATGTCAAAGATACATTAGCTCAAGGAGAAGTAAATATTGAGCATATTCCTATAGGAGAATTTGATTGTAGATCTTATCAAGTTGATTACTAGATACATGTTTTTCAATGCATATTAGGTTATCAAGATTATGTGTGAATAATATTTTATTTTAGTTTTTTTTGGTAAATATTATTTTAGTTTATTTCCTCTATATGAAAATTCATATTACTTGTTATCAATGATGATGTTTTATTTGTAATATCTATTGAGTATTTGATGCAACATATGTTTAATGGAGTATCAAATGTTTGTTTTTATAATAAATGTTAAAGGAATACTTGATTTCGAATTGATTATTCAATTTTATAATAAATATTTGGAAAAGTATTGGACATTTAATTTTATATAAAAAGAAGTATGGTAAGTAGATTTAAGATACCTTCCAACACAAGTAATTACTTTTATTATTATGTAAGAGCGGAGATGAGATAAATTTTAAATAATGGGATAAACAAGAGCTTAAGACTTAAAACATTAATGTCAATATGTAGTATATTAAAAGGTGAAGGAATTATTAGTACATGGTATATCCTCAAGAAGTGATATGTTCACCTAATATGTCTTAACATGATATATTTGAATCTTGAAATGTCAATTAAACGAGTAAGCAAATAAACTCAAGTTAGATATTAGATGCACCTAAACCATCATATATATGGTATTGTGAGATAAGACGTCGATGAAATAGAGTTAATAACATAATATATTAATCATACCATATGTGTATAATTGATCAATAAGGATAATCTAAGTCATAATCTCAAATTATATTATGTAAGTATATTTGAGGTTATGTGAAATTCAAATTAAAATGCCTTTTTTTTACTAATGTTCTAATTATAAAAAATTAAATTAATATTTGCTAGTTTAGAATGTTACTAAATAATTATGAATTATTTAGTTTAATATGACTTTATAGAAAAGCACGTTAATTTAAGTTAAAATGTTGAGAAATTAAGAAGAACACTACAGATATGAGTTTGTATTAGGATGTGGTCAAAAGGCTCATATTGTTTATAACAGATAGTACCATTTGTGTTTTGTGTTCTCTCCTTATGTCTGCCATTGTCGTCGTTTTCTTCCATTGCCTGCCATCGTTATCATCGTTGGTTGAGGTATGTATTCCTTTCTTTTCTAATAGTGTTGTTGTATTTGGGTCTTGTTTTTTGCTAGGTTTTGTGTTAAGTCATGTGTGGAATGTATGTCTTCATAATAATGAACATAAAGAGATGGGAAGGGTATCTAGAATGGTTGTTTGTAGCTTAAAATTAAATTTGAAAGTTGTTTAAGTACGTCCTATTAAGTGTTTGATAAAAGTTCTGTTAGATTTTGATATTAAATGAATCTTAGGGACGAAGTGTTTTAGTTCATTTTTTTGTTGGAGTTTTCACCTAGGGTTCTACTCTCAGGATTGTTTTTCTACTAGCCCTTATTGTAGCTGTTGTTTTTGCTTGTTTTACTCTCCTCATCGAAAAGGGTTGGTTCTTGAGATAACTCTTGTCGAGGTAATAACAAATAAGTTTTTCTGTGTTGCTCTTCCTTTTTCTTGGTGTTCTCACTTTCATCCGTTGGTTGGCATTACTGTTTTATTATAATAATTATTATTATCCTTTTATTGAATTTTTTATTAGTAGTAGTTTTCTCATTATTATTATTATTATTATTATTATTTATTGTAATTTTATTTACTTAAATATTTTGCCTGTCATTTTTACTTATTTACTCTTTTAACCTGCATCACTATTTTTCTATCATATCTACATATGGGTCTATTGGAAACAACCTCTCTATTATGTAAAAGTAAGGCTGCGTACTATTAAACTTCCTCAAATCTCGCTTCACTGCAAAATTTTAAATTAGATGTGATGATGAGTACAAATACAAAATATTTATGTAACAAAATTGAGAATATGAATTCTTATTGGCGGGAAATGAATTCTTATTGGCGGGAAATGAATTCGGCTGGCGTCAGTTACCCTACGCACGTCCCCGAAAATCTCTTTTCGTTGCAAGAGATCTTGGAGTCGATCAACATCCGATCAAACCTCTCGTTCATTCAGCATGGTGGAAGAAGAGAAGAGCGCGGAAGCACCCACCCGATCCGAATTCCCAACGGGTCGGATCAAGAAAATCATGAAACTCGACAAAGACATCAACAAGATTACTTCCGAGGCTCTATCACTCGTCGCGTGCTCCACCGACCTCTTTCTCCGTTTCCTAGCGGAAAATTCGGCTGAAGTTGCGACAGAGAAGAATCGAAAAATTGTGAAACTCGATCACATCCGAATAGCCGTTAAGAGACACCAACCGACAAGCGATTTCCTTCTCGACTCGCTTCCCATTCCAACTCAGTCATCCGATAAGCCTGCAAGCGACAAGTCCCGCGCTATTTCCGTAACCGACACAACGGTAACCGCTGGCACGCGGCGTATTGACCATTTCTTTGCCAAGTCTGTAGATGGAGCCCCAATTCAGTCAGATGATTCCTAGTTAGTTGCTTTGCTGTTGTTGTTTCATATGATTATTTTCAAGTTTTCGTCGTTAGTAGTAGTTACAAGCTACTTGTTTTATAACGTTAATTATTTGGCAGTTATAAAGTCAAACAAGTTATAGTTCTTTCGGTTTTATACTCAACTATAATTAGGTTGCTGTCATCGTTCTGGTGGATTTGCTAGGTGAAAGCAAAGAAACATGCTTGTAAATGGCAATTAAGTATTAATTTAGTGCGTACAACGAACTGCATAGTGTGTGGCCTTATTGTTCTTCGGAATGTACTATAGCGTTGAAATCAAACCTCGCTTTGATACATGTGATGTCTCTTAACATGGGAAGAATGAAAAACCCAGCTGCAATTTAGGGAGATAAGGGACCAGAGCATGTTGAGACAACTGAAGCTGCTTCATCTTGTAACTGAGTGGCAAATCCAGGCCTAGGTAGCTTCTTTTGCCCTTGCATTTTTTTCCCTTCCTTTATGAAGGATATGCCTTGACTTGCAGAATTAACGCTGTTGGTCCCCAACTGATTGATGCCCATAGAAAGTCTTCTATTTAAAGGGGTTGGATTACTAAAGCTTCCATTCAAACTCCTCTGAGGAATGCGTCGACTGCTTGTTCCTGGCCTTGATCCAAATGTGTTTTCTTGATGAATAACCGGTACCTGGCTCTGCACTTTCTTCAATTCCTGTACGGTAAAACTTGCTCTCAGCAACCTACACGAGCTTTTGATCTTAATGAAGACATTAAAATCTCGAATGCCCTCTTTTACTGTACATGGATTAACAAAATGATTTTTAAAAGCATGTATAGAAAATTGTGTAACAACTCTTCATGGATGCTAATGTAGTTAAATACAGTACTGTATGATATACTAACTCTTTCCCTTTGCTTCTCTTCCTCTTTCTCTTGTCTTAGCATCTTGTATTCTTCCAACAAAGCCAGCAGAGGTACCTAGATACAATTTGTCTAATTGTTACATGTGCAAGGGAACTCTACAATCTAAACAGAATTGCGTGCTAAAATAATTATGTGTCAAAAGGGATAGATTCTCTTACTTCATCATACAAGAATATTTTCTTCCTTTCTTCTTCCCAGTTCTTAGTCTTTGCTACCAGTGATGCCACCAGAACTGCATAACCAATTGTTAGAATAGGATACACTAGGATTTGGGCTTTGACTTAGTTATGTGACATAAGTTAAATCTTTCTGCTACAAATACTGCTTTTAGATTTTTGCTTTCACTATTCATTCTCCCTCATTTTGGAGAATGTTGGCATTTCATCCCGCCATCTACATGGACTGCAATAAGTAAAACATGCGCTAATCCATGGATTCATGTGTTAAACTCTTGCTTGGTGAAGCAGCATTTAAAATCTTTATCCTTGTAAGACAGAGCCCTTTTCGTTCTCTCTTTTTTCCCTTTGTTTATTGGAGTGAGGATGTGGTGGCGGGGGAGGGATACTTTGTGAAATGGATTGATTTGGAAAAATGCATTTGGCTATTGTGATGCATCTTGATCATCTTTCCGATCTTACCTGGAATTTTGTTGACTATCACTCGTGCACGTTCTGCACGTCGCAAGTTTTTGTGGGCACCTCTGCTTACTGAATATCGATTTTCATCCTGAAATAGAGGTGAAGCATAATGTGTAAACATTGTTTTGTTAGCAAGCCTAATCACGTAGATAACTGAGTTGGATAATTAACCCTGCTGTATTCTTCTAACCAGCGCTCCTCATCACGAGCTAGCATCCACTTCTCCACCTTTTCCATTATTTCCTTCCTGCTAGAAGATTCCTCTTTGGCTTTTGATATCTGTTCGTCCATGCTCATGAGGAGATCAGCATGGTCAATCTCACCTGTAAAATTTGTGCTATAAGTTTGTGGTCTTCTACAAAGATAAACAAGACCCACACTGAAAAGTTTTCATTGAGTTAAAATTTGTTGAATCCTACCCGAATTAATGAGATCTATTATATTGTCCATCTGTGATCGTGAAGGGATTTCCATGTGTGATTTGTTACATATCTCTTCCAACTCTTTCTGTTTCCTCATAAAAAGCTCTTTCATCTTACTTGCTTTTAACTGGTCCAGTCTCTTGACTTCGGCTTCAGCCTTGAAACAATTCAAGAAACTGTTACAACTTATTGTGTGTTTGTGTGCTATTAATATTCATACTAACCTGCTGGATCATATTTATGGCGAGGCTTCCAGCTTCTGATACTTCATCTGACGAGAGAGATAATAAGCCAGTGACATGAGAAAAAAGTTGACGATCTTCATAAGGTGTGTCCATCAGATTCCACAAATTTGTTAATGCTTTTCCAAGATGTTGAAGCTGTAACGCATAAAAAATTAGCTCATGCCAATACCCTCTTCTGCTTCTTCAAGTAAATGTAAATTAATCAATAGAAGCAAAAACTTAAGCAATTAAAGTGTATCTCTGATAATGTAATTACATTATTAACTACCGTCATTTCTGCTACTAGTTAGAGGCCATATCTGCCTGATGTATTCACAGGTGGTTGAAAAATAATTAGCAATTATGAGTTTACTGCTTCAACCTTGTTGCTAGAGCGGTCTTTGAGGCTTCAAGAAAATAATAGGGAGGCATAACAACTTTAGTAACGCTTACCTTCTCCAGTCGCTTTTGTTTTTCTTCTTTGAGAGATTCCACAGTACTGTCGAGTTTAGCCAAAATACTGTCACTTATATTTTTAGATATTCCACACAATTCATTCAGGCTTGGATGAACTTTTGTTATTATCATAGAGGATTCCATCCCTAATGTACCAGATAAATTCTTGATTGCATCTGTATATGTCTCCACCCGCTGAAGCCTATCATTCTTTGAAGCCAGCAAAAGATAAGCGATTTAGGATCGTTTACAAAAATGTCCAAAATAGTGAACACAGTCTATATATAACATACCTTTTCACCGTGGAGTCTTTGTAGTTCAACCTGAGACTCTTCTAGCTTCTTCAGGGAAAGATCATTCTCATTTACTATGACATTTGTTATTGAGTCATCATACACTGATTGGCCAGCAATTTCTGCAGAGATTTTCTGAATTTGCCCTTGAACAGCTCGAAACTGGTTCACTCTCTCCTCTTTTCTCAACCGCATCTCCCGCAAAGCTGGTGTGATAGCATCTAGCTGCTCTTTGAGCGTTCCTGACCTTTTTTCTGGCTGCATTTAGCCATTAGTGACCAACATGTCAATGCTAATTTCTTGTGACAGGATTCCTAATGACTTGTCCAATACAACTGGCTGGTTTAGACAAATTTTACTTGATATTATTTCTGTTTGAATCAAATGTGCAAAGGCCTCTAATCAGTAGCTTGTATCAGTTTTTAACCTCTACAAGCAGTTTGGGCCATTTTTATGCTACTTATAGGTATTCATTACTGACTAAGCTAATCTCAAGCAAAAATGTTTCTGTCCACTTATGCGGTAGTATTTACGTAGTAGTTTCTACGCCTAACTGGACACAGGTTGATGGACAACTTACCCGTCCAGGCAGTGATCGTTCACCAAGGGAGAGAAGAAGATGGGTAAATTCAGCTTCAGATTCTGCCAACTCTTGATGCAGGCGAGCTCTTGATATGTTTGCGCTGTCAACTTTTCTCCTATAGACCTCCAGGCACTCCTGCTCCAAATCAAGCAGAACCTTCTCTCTTTCGAACTTATCTTCACCAACTTCATCCCAGATCATCTGTTTCAAATTTATACGAATACAGATTAAGAATGTAGCAATTACTACACATATGTTTAAATTAGAACGTTCTAAAGACCCACTTGCCTGCAATTCCTGAAGTAGATAACCGCATGATGTTTCCAGCAATGCAGAACTATGCATTGTAATTGGCGTTTGGAAGGAACCCATCTGATGGTCTAAGGTTTTGTAGTATTTGGTTTACTTGAATGTGTTAGCTCTATCTGGATACTGAAAGCAGAAAGCATTTGATTTGAACTCCTTTCTAAGAGTTGAGCATTGAGTGAGATAGAGGGGGAGAGAGAGATAGAGAGAGAGACTGATGACAAGGAATTTTGTTGCTAGAATTTGCTTAGAAGATAAGGCTACACAGGTTGGTATCCTAACGCTTGGAGTTCAAGGATCAGCCAGGGCTATCAAGAATTGAATCTCAGGTCAGGTTGTGCCTCACACTCACAATTTAAATTTGAGAAGGTAGAAATCCCCCTTTTATCTTTAAACCAAGTTAAAGTTTCTTATTCATTGATCTGTGCCTCACTCAGAAGCATAGTTGTATTAGACAAGCGTTTTAACTGAACTCATTCCTAACGCAATCTCTGCCAGGTGCAAGAAGCTTGCATCCAGTGTTTAAAAGCGTTGGATAGTCAAGTTTTACGTGGTTAGCCAAAGCTGCAAAATAATGTTTGTAACAGTTAATATAAACAATTGAGCCGTGCTTAACGTTTATCAACTAATAATCATTTATTAGCTATTTTCAGTTTGTTTATTTTGTTGTATCTGATAATAATGTAATAATTTATGCTATCTATATCAAGCAGATTACATTCTCGACCTTTTCTATTGTGGACAGATTGCTACTTGTTAACTTTAACATGTGTCTTTAGCTTCCGCTGTACTTTCAGCAGATGCAGTAATGATGTGAGTGAGGATAGGTCGTGAATCGTTTTCATGAATGAGGTGAGGTATTGAATCATTTTCAACAGAGCACTCCACCTGATTCAATTTTTCAACATTATTTTGCAGTTGGCATTTGAAAAAGAGAGTTCTCCACAGTTGTTTCAGAGATAAGCTACCAGAATACCCATCAGCAAGGGACCCCATTAAAGAGAACCTTAATTTTTGTGGCAGAGAGGGGTTTAGAGTAAGATACCAAGAGTGTCAAGGACCAAATTATGGCTTCAGGAAGGATTGTCATACTGATCGAGTGATTTTGTATTTGGTTTCAATCACATCTTCGTTGAATCTTAACTAATGATGATGAGATTAGTGCATAATCTATGATGCAATTATGGAAAACATTAATTAAATTGGAGTTTAGAATTATATTAAATGTGTCATTAACTTGAAGTTGAAATTATCAAAATCTACTTCCTAATGTACTATAGTCACAACATGTAGATGCCAATCTTTCCTTATCTTTATTTCTTACTTTGAAGTTTTCCGCAGGAAAAGGAGATGCCTCGTTGCGTGTTAAGGTCATCATTCTCTACTAACAGTAAAGAACAAACAATGCTTGTGGATAAAGGATAAAGGCTTCAGCTGTTTGACACTCTTGGCCCATCAGATAATTAGTTTTGGGCCTTTAGGTTTAGAAATAAGAGGTTGTGATATTCTTGTCCTTTCGGTCCAATCAATGATTGTTGGATTGTTTTTGCACTTACATTCTATGTTCTTCCTGGTGTTCGTTCTACTCTACTGTTGTCTAGTCAGGTGTTTCTGTTTCTGCACGAACACTATCTCGGGATCTACAAGTTCTTGTGGTACTATTTTGACATGCCTGGCATTCCAACATCTCTTTTATGTTTTGCACTCATGTCATGTCGTGGGAACAGATCACCTGGTAGTCTGTTCCCATTTTATTTTGTCAATTTTCAACCATTTAATAAGTGGGTTAGAGAAAAATTGGATAGTTAAAAATTGATAAGATAGAGTAGAACATATTACCTGATACAGGTGATCTGATCCCCTCATGTGAGGAACAGGCACCTGTATTAGGTAGTCTATTCTCATTTTGTTCTATTTTCAACCATCCAATAAGTGGGTCAGTGAGAAATTGGATGGTTGAAAATTGATGGAATAGAGTAGAACAGATTACCTGATATAGGCAATCTAATCCCCTCATGTTAGGAACAGATCACTTGTACCAGGTAATCTATTCTCGTTCTGTTCCATTAATTTTTAATCATCCAATAAGTGAGTCAGAAAAAAATTAGATGGTTGAAAATTTATAGAATAGAGTATAAAATATTACCTAATACAGGAGATCTGATCCCCTCATGTTGGGAACAGCTCACTTGTACCAGATAGTTTGTTCTCATTATGTTCTATTAATTTTCAGCTATACGATAAGTGGGCAAGAGAGAAATTGGATGGCTAAAAATTAATGGAATAGAATATAATATAATAGAATAACTAATACAAGTGATCTGATCCCCTCTTGTCAGGAACAAATCACCTGTATCAAATAGTTTGTTTCTATTTTGTTCCATTAATTTTCAGCTATCCAATAAATGGGCTCGAGAGAAATTGGATGGTTGATAATTGATGAAACAAAATGGGAAAGAGTAATCCTTGGACTGATTGCTCATGTCATACCCCACCTCACTATTTTTCAGGTTAAATCACATGTTTCTATTATCCTATTTTTATTATATTCCATGAGTATCCATCCATTCATTTTTTTTATAGATCTCATTTACTGAATGGATGAATACTTATAAAATAAGGTAGGAACAGATTATTATCTAATCCTATTTCTCTCCCAAAATTCACATGGCTCCAGTTAAGAATATAATTATGGGCATCACCCTCTCTACCAACCTTAAGAACAGGCTAGACATTCAGTGGGCCAACGCTGTCGTCGTCAAGCTGCGTGGTCGACAGATAAGTTTTCGCCTTCTCAGCTCGCAGTTGGAGTCCATGTTGAACCTAAAGGGACCGATGAAGATAGTGGACCTAGAGCACGAATACTTCCTAGTGCGGTTCAAGGAGGAAGACGACTTCCCAAAGGCATTGGCACAAGGACCATGGGTGATTTTTGGACAGGTTTTATCGGTGCAGAGATGGGTGCCATTGTTCCGACCCTCACATGGAACGGTGAATCACGTAGTGGTGTGGATAAGAATTCCCGTCCTTTCCATTGCAAGATACCACCCTCAGATTCTTACAGCTTTAGGTAACTTGGTAGGGACGATAATGCGTATTGATGAAGCTATGCTGCAGAAGAACCAGGGAAAGTTTGCTAGATTGGCTGTTGATATTGACTTAAGCTCACCATTGCGTACCAGTGTCAAGTTAGGGATGTCGACCACCGCAGCAGCAACAGGCGGAAGCTCCAACGGGTATGGGTCATAGACGCAAGTACAAAAGAGACCTCCAAGGAAATCCACGCAATTGCTAGTGCAGTCTGGAAGCGATATGGAGGGGACGTGCAAGGGGGGCTTGAGGTTTTCTGTCCTGGCAGGGCAGGAAGGCAAGGAAACTGAGGAGGGACATCAGGCGGTCCTATGAACCAGTACCCCTTTTGGCTTTGGACAGAAATTCAATGTGACATATGTTTTGGGTAAAGGAAAATAGGTCAACAAGGGCTCGTGTTTAAATCAGCTGGGCCCAAACGTAATGCCAAAAAGAGCCCAAGAGGCCTAATAGCAACCCTTACCCAGAAAAACCGGGGAGAAAGCTTCCAGGCCAGGGCTCATCACGAACAAGGGATGCTTATTGTCCCTCAATTCCAAATCCAACCATCCATACAGGAAAAACACCTAGCGATTAAACTCTCCTTCCACACGGAAATGGTTTGTGATCACTAGATTATTGAGGAGCGCGCTCCAGGTGCTGAGGCAGGCCTCCAGTTTATGGAAGGAGTCGAGAACCAGGAGGCGAGTATTAATAAGGAGGGCATTGTAATCCCTCCTACCGAACCTCCAGATTTAGGAACTGAGTCGGGTGAACCGGAGGACCGGCCTCAACTGCAGTCTGATGAGGAGCTTGAATCAACGCGTAGGCTGAGGGTATCATGGCAGATCCCGCAGGAGGTATAGGTTTGTCTTTAGTCGTAGAATAGACTATTTTTTTCTAATTATGTCGATTTTCATTTGGAACTGCTAAGGGGCAAGGGGAACTAGGTTCCTAGCCATCCTGCGTAATTACTTGCGTACTTATAAACCTGGTATCTTAGTATTGCTAGAAATTCGCATTAGTGGTACTAGGGCCAACGCAGTAGTCCATTCTTTGGGTTTAGATTTCTCTTTTAGCGTAGAAGCTGTAGGTTTTTCAGGTGAGATTTAGCTTTTATGGAAGACTGAATTTGATATCTCAGTCGTGATAACCCATCGCCAATTTGTCCATACCACCATCAAGTTTGCTACTAGTTCGTTCGATTTTACAGCAGTTTATGCTAGCTCACAAATGGCTTCCCAATCTTTTCTCTAGCCCGTTTTAAGTTGGGTAGGTTGCTCTACACATAGACCCTGGATTATAGGCGGTGATTTTAATGCAAAATTGGACCACTC
>JANKOD010000003.1:7296606-7327133 GCA_026284645.1 Erythroxylum acuminatum
GGATCTCGAAAGGGGATCGTAATACTAAATACTATCACACGCTCACTCTTAAGAGATGAAAGAAGCTGAAGATAGAGTGTCTCATTGATTCTAATGGCTCACAGATTTCAGATCCAGACCAACTGGGCCTATTAGTGAGGATGTTTTTTGTCCAAAACTAGTGAGGATGTTTTTTGTCCAACTCTATACTGCAGACGAAGAGCCTCTCCTTTGTTTTCCTCTAACTGGCACTTTCCCCTTCGATTTCAGAAGATGGGATTCGTGATCTTAATCTGCCAATACCTGAACTCGACATTAGGAATGCAGTTTTTGATATGAATCCTAACAAAGCCCCGGGAGTCGATGGTTTTAACGCTTTATTTCTCCAAAAACAGTGGGGAACGGTTGGGCCCAAAGTAGTGGCTTTCATCCAGGCGATTTTTAGACTAGAACGCTGGGAAGAGGATTTAAATCAAACCATCCTGGTTCTGATCCTAAAAGCCTCCTCCCCGGCTAGTATGGCTCATTTCCGACCGATTATCCTATGCACTGTGCTCTATAAGATAATTTCCAAAATCATTGTGAATAGCCTAAAACCTCAGATGGAGCACCTAGTGGAGAAGACTCAATGCAGCTTCGTTCCTGGCCGACAAATAACGGGTAATATTATCATAGCTCAGGAAGTTATCCACTCGATATGCAAGAAAAAGGGGAAGACTGGATACTTAGCGATTAAGGTAGATTTGGAGAAAGCTTATGACAGAATTCGTTGGGAGTTTATACAAAGCACTCTGATGGATATTGGAATCCCTTATAAGCTTATTAGTGTTATTATGAAGTGTGTGACGACGGTCACAATGCAAGTAACTTGGCATGGCACTTGTACTAATCCCTTTAGACCTTCACGAGGCATTCGACAAGGAGATCCGCTCTCGCCTTACCTCTTTGTCTGTGCATAGAAAGGCTAGGCCACCTAATTTCAACAGTGGTGGGACAAGGACTCTAGAAACCAATCAGGATGAGTCCCACAGGACCTCCCATATCTCATCTCTTTTTTGCCGATGACCTTATACTATTTGCTGAAGCTACGAAATCCCAAACGCACTTAATTGCAAATACCCTGGAAGTGTTTTGCAAAGCTTCAGGACAAAAAGTCAACACTGAGAAAACTGGGATCTTTTTCTCCAAGAATTTTTCTCCTTCTTTTGCGCGCAGACTTAGTCAAATCTTGAACATCACTTGTACGAACAACCTTGGGAAGTACTTAGGTGTTCCATTGATTCATGAGTGTACCACGAAGTGTACCTACTAGCATATCTTGGATAATGCACAAAAGAAACTTTCAAGGTGGCGGGCCAAGAACTTGTCTTTAGCAGGGAGAGTTACTTTAACACAATCAGTTATCTCAGCCCTCCCTATTTTCACTATGCAAACAGTGCGACTTTTGCGGCAACTTTGTGATGATTTGGAATGCATCATGTGAAACTTTATTTGGGGAACGACCGGTGAGCATAGGAAAATGCATCTTGTCAAATGGGATGCAGTGTATCAGCCCAAAAAAGCAGGGGGTCTTGGCTTAAAATGTATCCGAGCTTCTAATGACGCCCTTTTGGCAAAACTTGGATGGGCCGTGATTAATCAACCCACAGTTTTATAGGTTAGACTCTTAAGGGCTAAATATCGACTAAACCTGGCTCCTCTCCCCCTCACTCTCGATAAGACAGGGGTTTCGATTACCTGGCCAGGAATAGCCGCAATTTGGCAAATTGTTCACCAAGGAATAAGGTGGAATTTGGGAACTGGGCAGAATATCTTATTTTGGTTGGATACCTGAGTGCCTAATTGGGGACCACTAATTTCAATGGTGACATCTACCATTCCAGAGAGTGCTCTCTATGTCACAGTTGTGGATTTCACGAATGAAGTGAGCACCTGGCAGTGGCATCTATTTCAACAGTATCTCCCTTCCACTGTCTGCATGGATATTGCGGCGACGCACCCAAATATGGCAAGCACATCGGGGGATACCATAGCTTGGGTACTAATAAATCATGGGAGATTCACAACGACGTCCGCTTATGATCTAATAGTTGGCAATACCACGCCTACGACTAGTAGACCTTAAGATTTAATCTGAAAATAGGCAGGCCCCTAGCGGATTAAGGCTTTCATTTGGTTTTTAATACAACAAAAGCTTATGACCAACCAACAGCAAGTGGCTCGTCATCTCACTATGGATAGCAAGTGTCCATTCTGTAGGTATGAAGAGTCAACTTTGACGCCCTGCGTGATTGCTTGCAAGTCAAAGCTTTTTGATGTAAATTCCCCCCAGAAGTGATTGACCCGGACTTTTTTCAACAAGAAGTGGAGCAATTGGTGACTTTCAACCTCACGAAACATTCACAAGTGCAGCAGTCTTCTTGGGCTACAATATATGGGGTAGCCTGCTGGTTTCTATGGAAATGGAGAAACATAAGCATTTTTTAAGAGGACTTTACTTGGTCAGAAGACGATAATAGAGCAATCCTAGATTACGTTAATTGGATAGTTAGGGCAAGAATTGTGGAGAGTTGTGTGTATAGGGACCAAGGATTAGTGGAGGGTCACTTTATTGGTTGGACCACATCGAGGGAGGGCTGGGTCAAGATCAATATAGATGGTGTGGTTAAACATGGACACAACATTGTTATTGTTCGAGGATTGATTAGGGATTGTCATGGTCAGTGGTGCGGTGGATTTCTCCACCACATTGAAAAGGGCTCGCCTCTGGATGCCAAACTCTGGGGAGTCCAATCAGGACTTCTCTCGGCTTGGACGCTTGGATATTGACAAGTTATCGTCGAAGTGGACTCTTTAGAGGTGATCAATATAGTCTCATCTTTTACTTTACCTTCGATTGAGTATTATTTTTTGGTGGCAAGTACCCGTAATCTACTTCACCGAGCTTGAGAAGTGAAGTTTCAGCGCGTGTACCGTAGAGGGAACTAGTGTGCAGATAGCCTGACCCCTCTCGCTATTTTATCCAGCCCAAGCCTACATATTCTCTAGGAGCCTTCAACGTTAGTCATGGCGCACATGCATCATGATAAACATGAAACTTTGTACTGTAGATCTCTGCGTTAGTTAGGATGTTTGAGTAGTTGTTTTGGTTGTTTTCCCTTGTAACAAAAAAAATGTAATAAGATTAAAGAGGAGGGTTTCATATTTCTTCTTATTTCCTCCTAAACAGTAAGCCCCCCCCCCCCCCCCCCCCCCAAAAAAAAACCTTCGATCCGGGAAATTTAGGATGGAATGTAAAATAATAAATAACTTTAGACTATATTATATTATAAATTTTTCATCCAAATAACATTTCACTACATTACATTATGAACCCTTCCATTCCTTCCAAACAACAATTTTCTAATATTACATCCATTTTCCTTCCATTTTTATCATAAACTGTTCCATTTTATTCAATTTCATTAAAAACCTTACGTCCAACCAAACATAGCCTAACAATCATTTAATAACTATCTTCAACTCCTCTTTCAAATTACCTGCCATTTAAAAAGGACCGGTTGAACTTTTAATTATTAAACATTCAACTGGTCCTTTTTACACTTTTGCTTTATAATGGAATAAAATATAATGAGATGAAAGATGAGGTTTTATATTACATCTTATTCTATCCTAAACAGTAAACCCCCCCTCCCCAAAAAAAAAAAAAATCCCATTTGGGAGGTTTAGGATGAAATGTAAAATAATAAACAACTTTACACTATATTACATTATAAATTCTTCATTCAAACAATATTTTATTACATTACATTATGAATCTTTCCATTCCTTCCAAACAACAATTTTCTAATATTACATTCATTTATATTTCATTTTATTATAAACTATTCCATTTTATTTCATTTGATTAAAAACATTACGACTAACCAAACATACCCTAACAGTCTCATTTGATTAAAAACATTACGACTAACCAAACATACCCTAACAGTCATTTAATAACTACCTTCAACCCCTCTTTCAAACTACCTGCCGTTTAATAATTAAACGTTCAACTGGTCCTTTTCACACTTTTGCCCACAAGTTTCTTTTTACCTGTTTCTACTTCATTCATTCATATAAGCTATGGATGAAATCTGTCCGCTTCCATTTTCTTCTCACTTCATCTTCTACCAAGATCTTATCTTTCTATTATGCTCGAGAGGAACTCGCATTTAAAAGAAACAAACATGTCGCCAGTTCGGGCTGCTCAATCAAGTTACGTACGCACTCCACTGGCTTAGGATGAATCATGAACAGTAATAAATAATAATTCACTAGACCATAACATCTAAACGCCTAAAGCCCACGAAAAAATTAACCGTGAAAAACATAATTTCCCATTGCTGTACCCATCCACCTCATACAATGTCATGTCTGAGCTCGAGCATCCAAGTTTACTACGTGTGAGTGATGAGACTCTAGTAAGATACACTTAACAGGAGGAAGTGGGAAAGTAAGGAATGGTATAGACATGAAATTCAGCGTCCTTGTGATTGATATGGTTAAGAGAGAAGGCTATAGGAGGGCATGTCTTCAATATGTAGGACGTCATCCATTAGAAGTTCTCTTTCCACCTGAGCTCGCGTCGACTTCAGAACATCCTATGCAAATGCAAACATCTGTCAGTAACATTTATGAAACATGTTCTACGGTAATAAACAACTAGCGAACTGAATTCTTCTTACGTTGAACTCCATGTACGTTGCATTTCTCTCTAGCCATTGCTTGTCCATGATCATAAAAGCCACGCAGTAGAGCAAATCAAATGCCCATTCATTTTCTGAAGATCATAACCTCTCAGTAACTTAGTATTCTAAGGCTTGGGGCTATACAAGTCTCTTTAGGGCAAATAGTTGTAAGCAATTGCTCGCTCTTACCTGACAACATCTGTATGAACACTGATCTGACAAATGTCTTTGGTTTTGCTGCAGATAAAGGAGCTAACCCACATTATAAGAAGTACATTTAATAATCAGAACTAGACATTGTCGAAAATAAGAAGACTCCTTAATACACCTTGGCCTCCTATGTGCAAGGTGCTAAAGAGTCTTCATAGATTCCAGAGATTGAAACTTACTTCTTTATTCAAAATTGATTAAAGGAAAAGTTCACTTTATACTTACAGGCTTCAAGGTCAAGCATTTGCATGATCATGAACGTTATATTTACACCGGCAACAGCAAAAGGGTATTCCCAAGCAGATCGCTTGCCCCCCTGCTTTTTTAGTAATCGCTGGAATGATGTCTGCAAAAGTAAAAAGTATGATATATCAGACAGAATATTAGATGTGAGAGATAAGTATTGTTTAGTCTCTCTCAGCAACACCAAGATTAGTAATCTTACCGAAAAGGTCTTGGCAAAGAACAACAGGTTCTCCAGAGAAATGAATCCAGCTCCTCTGTTCAGTAGCAATATCCAATTGAATTTGACTAATCAGAGTCAATCGAAATCTGCCAGAGTAAAGAAGATGCTGGCAGTAAAAAACAACCTGAAATCAGTAGATGGATCTTTTCCTTGCCATCCCATTTCTTTCCATTGATCAGAAATCAATGCATTAAGCTCACGATCAGGATAAGTGGCTGACCACAGTGCTCTCAAGGCTTCCTGTCAATATGAAAAATTTTCATTAACAAGAAATGAAAAAGATTGATTTTGAAAGTTTGAAATTTAAGTGCTCAAAAGCATATTTGGTCACAAGTAAATGGACTTGCAGAGATACCTGGTGATCTAGCCTGGAAGCATCAAATTGAATTTTCATTCGGTGCTTCAATCGTCTGAGTCTTTCTTCCTGCAAGTTTCGAAATCATAATTCACAATAATGTAGTTGAACATTCAATGATAGTAACAAGAGAAGGACATATGAGGGTTTTCCTGCTCAATATAGATTTGCTTCTTCATCATCGTTAACAAAGCTAATTTAAGATAATGAAAAAATGTTCATCAACTTTGAACTGAATTTAAGCCAACCCCTACGTCATCCATATCTTATAATCATGGTTATCGTGTCTGGGGAGTAATGGATCATAAAATTTCATTGCACGGACGAATAAGAACGATCAAACAGAGAATGCATGCGCAGAACTTAGTTTCCTTCCAAGTAGTCATTGGTTGACCAATCTAATTATCCGTCGCTTAGCTCAGTGCACAAACAAGCTAATAATCAGCTCAACATGTGTTTATTTGTTAGGAAGAAATTTTATTCTGATAATGAAATCTCTCAATACATATCCACAAAGTGATTCAGACCGTTGACTGATGTAGAAAAAGCAACAGTAGTAACAAGAGTCTGAACTACAATTTTCCTATACCCAGCCTTTGTTCAATGCAGGGCAGGTTTTAGTCAAGACTTGCCTGTGATGGTGTCAAATTCATGTAAACCTGCTGACAAGTTCCCTTTCGCTGGAAGCACACACATGTGAGGCCCTTACCAATCCAAGTAGGTGTCCCACAAGTTGCATCCTCTGCACAGACCCAAACAGTTCTTGTGCTTAACAAGCATCCTAATAAAACTTCTTCATGATAAACATCAGCAACAGTGAACTAACAGGGAAAAAACATGCCATAAAAGCAAGCCAAAAGTTTAGCCACCTGGTTGTGGTTCAACAACCACGCCAAAGCATTTCATGTCATCAAATAAGATAAGAAATCAAAAAGTTGCTAAGTTCAGGTGGTCCAAATAACATCAGCCTATTCAAACTATTATTTCGCTAACAATGAGCCTAAAACCAAGAAGCAACAAGCGAATGGATGGAGTAGTTGTAGGTTAGCTCTCTAGTAAAACGTTGAAAAGGCTATTAGTAGGTAGGACCATGGACATGTAGGCTGGAGATAACACTCACGTGCCTAACGAGTAAGGCTCTAAACAATTCATTTACGCAAGCCAATATAAAATCTATATGCGTATAAAGTGAGACACCATAGAGTGGCGTTATATTATTTCCTCTAGTTATTGTCATCTGCTTTTCACGACAGCCTTAGTACCTGATGCAGTGTCGTGACCGTCCTCACTCAACCCCACAGAAACAAAAAGTATGAAAGTGTGCGAGACGCGCTGAGCTGGAACTCTGGGACCACAAATCCTACCACATTCATAACTTATGGCGTCCATGTGAGAGCTTGATCTCATGGGGTCGCACTCTGTGTATTCTCTCTCTTGTTGGGCTTGTATAAACACTTACTGGGATTGGGTTAGATCATGGAACGGAAAAGTAACTTTCCAACTGAAATATGCTAAAGGCCCAAACTGATTAGAGAAGGACTCTTTAGTGTCACGTCGAAACTTCCACTTTGGGTTACATGCTTTCTGGTTTTGGAGTATTCACCGTACGGTAACCTCAAGCCAGACATGTGCAGTCTAATCAAGAACAGTCAGTGAGGAATAAGACCGGCATTGACGCAGGTGGGTCCTCTAAAATAGGCTGAAAATGATTGAATGAAGCCGGCGTGCATCGTCCTCCACTCCTCACACCCCATTGCGGCAAATCCGGCATTATTAGATACGGTGGTTCTAAGGAAGTCTCCCCATTCCAAGAATCAACACCAAGGTGATATTGCTACGTATATTTCTAAAATTTTCTTAACAAAGTAGTGCAATTTTGATTCAAGACAAGATGGGGAAAAAGCTGGAGACAAACATAAGCACGAGAAGCACAGACATTCAGACAAAGGAGACGTCGCCGAAATCTAGGTTTGGTGCACCTATGTCCGCCAGTACTTGGGAAACCGTTCCATGTTCTCGTAAAAACACGGATCTTTAACAAAGGAAACAGATGAGAAGCAAGAAATTTAATCCCAAACGGCTTAATCTACATAGAAATTAAAAGGGTAGGCCATAAAATGAAAATCCAAACTTTATGATGCCAAGAAGCTGGCACCTAAACTTCCTGGTGAAAAGATAACACGCAGTGATACTAAAAGCAAAGCTTAGGAAACCGGGCAGTTCAGGAATTGACCATAGGTAATATCGCCCTTAATAAGTGAGCAATGGAGCGAAAAAGGGCAATAGAATCAGGCATTGCGCAGAAACAAAGATATGAGGCAAAATTCTAAGGAACATAGTACGACTGTTAATTAACATTGAAACGAGGTTCATATTAGAGCGAAAGAAGGTCAGGTAACCTGAAGAAGCAGAACCAGGACCACATCTGTTGATGTATGTTGAAGAAGAGATAGTGCGGACTGTAACGCAGTTGCTCTGAGTCCTAACCAAACTCATCTCATTAATCTTTTGCAGTACTGCTTAAGTCTGATAACTTGGAAAAGTCTCTTTGGTTTCAGGAGTGGCGAGAAAGATAAGAGCAGAGACAGAGTGAGAGAGTGGCTTTTGTTCTTGTCCGACTTCTGCGAAGATTGTTGAAAAGAGTAAACTGTTTAAGAATAACTGGTTCTTGACACGATTGCAAAGTCTACACAAAAACCAAGAGCATAAATACTTCTCAAGGAAAATCATGGTTTGGTGCGGAAAACTATTGCAGGCCAGGGCCGGCCAACGTTTCCTTCGCGAACTCCACGAATAGTTCCATGTTATGTTTTGCCTTATTTATTTTAGTGGGTTTACAAAATGTAAAAGAATTATAAATTTTAAGTAAGCTTACTTTTTTTAATATTTTAAATTATATAAAAGTATCTTGTAATATTAAAATTGTTAATTAATTATTATACAAATGACAAATGAAAAATTAGGCATCAAATTGAAAATATGGCAATTTTAATTAAATTAATTTGATAAAAGCATAACAAAAAATTATTTTAAAATTTTTTATATCATATGATATTTTTAGATAATTTAAAATAATAAAATATATATTTTTAGAATAAATGGATGCAAAAAGAAAGTTAGTATTTTTTATCCAAAAAGGATTATGACATTTGATTTATATTGTAATTCACAAACTTTAGCCAATGAAAATGTCTTGTACATATGTAATCTATATATGTTTGAACGCTTTGTTTGCGGTTATACAGCAAGATATTCCAGTAAGGTTATACTTATTTTTGAGCATGGACTAGATAGTTAACGAGTAATCAATTGATAATTAAATCGATCTAATCGAAGACATGGAATTGGAAGGATAGTTGGTTTAACTAGTTCCTATTCTTTTTTTTCAAAGAGGAAATAAAAAAGATTACATAACAAGTCGCAGGAAGCAGAGTCCCGACATATCATCTAAAAGGAGTACATGACACCTAATGGGTGAAGTATCAAAATAAATAGTGCATACATCAAAATGCTTCGCATAGTTTGCGAGCTAGTCGGCACATCGGTTACTATTGCGGTATATATGCCGATGTGCTACCGTCCAGTTGCGAGTGAATAGTTCATTAATCCCCTGAACGATGGGGTTGAAAGCCTGTGATCAGCTCGCCGAGGAAAAAATGAGATTAATCCCCGCAATCGAGTTCGATTCGACGATATTCGAAGTTTCACACGAACGTGAGCCTTGTATACACTCCCCAAGGCTTGGCAGACACCGATAAGCACCACCCGAGATTTGGGATGAAACCACCAAGCCAAGTACCTCTAACAATGCAAGATGTGTGGAATTGGAAGGATAATTGGTTTAACTAGTTTGAAAGAATTGGGGAAGAATTTTCTATTTAATTCATCACAAAACTGTATGTACATAGTTTTGCCTATTTATAGAGGAAATGAACTAAAAAACTATCAGCTAATGTCTATTGGATATGTACAACAGTGGGAACAAAGGGACAGAAAAGCTGAAGTGCCAGAGATCTCTGCCAAAGGAATGGAGGTGCACAGTGTGTTCGGTGGCTGGTTGAAGATGGCAGCAGTGTGGGCATAAAACATGTGAAGAGGTTGGAGCTGAGCTGTGACGGGTGCAAGATAAAAGTGGACAGCCCATGGAGTGAACCCATGACCCATCAACCCATGGAGTGAACCGGCCCAATAGCAACACAAAATAACCAAGGAGTTTAACATAGTTCCTATTCTATCAATGCAAGATCTTCTGTTACTAACTTTGACGTGTTCTCTATTTCGATGTAATCTCAGTTCGTTCAATTTTTGTAGGCGCTATTTATTGAATGGATAGATTTTTATAGAATAGAATAATAAGAATAAATGATATGGTCCCTAGTTTAACAACTGCTTCTTATACAATAGTGAAAGGACTTCAAAAGAAGTTCATTAGCTTACAATCATAAAATAAATTTATTAAGTAATTTAACCTCAAATTATTTTCATTATTTTTTTTAAAAAATCTAAAATTAAGATGGTGTAGTGCAATATAATTATATGATAGAATTCAATAAAATATTTGTCAAATTTGATATAAGTTTATTAATTATCACTTTTATAAACTTAGGTACCGCGTTACACTTTTCATTAATTATCACTTAACCCGAGTCTCACATTGCAATTGAAACAACCGGTAAAGTTGTTTTTTTATGGCCAAAAAATTACAGATTTAAGTTATAAAAACAGTTTCTTTGCAATAATACAAAGGAAAGGTTGCATATATTGTGACCTTCTCCAAATTCCTGTAAAACAGAGATTTTTATACACTGATTACTGATTACGTGGATTTTTTTTGGTTACTAAACAAATATGGTTCCTAATCATTTCCATCTTCCTATTTGGGCAACTATGCAAATTGTATTTGTATGAGGTTGGTTTTTTTTTTTACGTAAACATGAAGAAAAATCGAAAAATTATAAAACTAGTCGTGAGAATCTAATCCCCGACATATCCTCTAAAAAGATTGAAATGCATTCTAGGAGGTTGATTTAGTAATAAGGCGGGTTAGACTTGACCGGGATGTGGCAGGAGTGAGGAAGCCATTTATTTAGAGTTTTACTAAATTTGTTACCAACGTTAAAATTATAGATTAAAAAAAAAAGTCGATGTCCATTCTAAATTAAACTATCCTTTGTATCTTTTCGAAACTCAACAACCCTATGTTGTTTTCGCAGGAGACAATCGGACAAGTAGTCCAGAAACAACCCTTTAGAAACCACATGACAATTGTTTGCGCCTCCCAGTAATATCGCCGTTTTCTTTATAAAAAAAGTTGTATGAACCAATTCAGTGATTTTTCAGATTAGAAACGTCAATATTATGAGTCATTAATTTACTAATACGCAACTATTAAAAAAATTCAATCAGTTCGGCCGGTTCAATAATAAAAAAACTTTCAATTGTTTAGCTTTTTTATTTAATTTTTAACTTTTCGGTTTGATTTACTTTAATAATTTTTATTGTTAAAAACTGATTAATTTATTAATTAATTGGTCAATTTTTATAAACTAAAATAAATTTATTAATTTTCATTTAACGATCTCTTTTTTCAATTAAAATTTAAATTCTTTGATATGTAAAAACAATATCTTTCAATCATATTTTAAATATTTTAAATTTATTTAATATTTATCTGATTTTATGAGATACTGGTTGAAAATTTTAAACTTAAACATCTTATCTTATGAGTTTAATTTTTAAAACATTGTTAATATGTATACCCAACTATTTATTTAATAAAATAACATAATGGAATTTAAATATTTTTATAAAATAAATTTAAAAGGTTAACATATCGTAGCAGGACAGACAACCCACATGAACTAGTGTAGAATGTGTGCATCAAGTGGTCAACTGCTCAAGTATGACTTTAATGTAATTTTTTTTAGTGATAATGACATAAATCTAATGTTTTTTTAAAGATGATATTGTTGAACATCGCCAAATTGCAAGCTAGCTCAATCTTCCTTTAGTATTTAGATCTATCAGTTGTACCGTTCCCATGGTAGCTCCATCTGCCTTTGGTTTTTGAGCTTTGGTAGTTAAGTTCCGAACTTCTGGTTACCGGAATGACAAGTGGATACAACTGATTCAAGTCAGGGAGCTCGCGTTGAAACTGCAGTTGAGACGAATGATGATACAATTCAATCTCTTTATACCTTTTATTGGGAATTCTTTACAAAAACAGAACTCAATCTTCTAACCTTACTTCAGTTTGATTGAAATAGCAAATTTGAAGACATGAGTGCCACGTGACATGCATCTGGAAAACGGGAAATAAGCCTAAAGACATGTGATATGATGGAGGATGGACTGCTTTTCATTCTGAGATGCTAAGGACTTGAGAGGATGGGAATAGCAATAATAATGGATGTCGCTCACGCTTCACCCTTGGGGTGGACGTTATGCACTTCCTTTTTCTTTTTCTTTTTAACTATTGTAATAAAGGCCAAAGCCATGTTAGCTGCTGTAGTCGGTGGTCTGCCGGTTAAACAAATCCAAATCCAAGTTTGTATGGTTCAAACTTAAAAGCGTAGCTCTGAATCTGACGCCCATTGTATTCTTTCTTATAATAGTATATATATATGGAAATATGTCGGGTTTAATACACGACAAAGACGACTTTAATTGCCATATGTGGCGATTTTGGACTTAATTTCAAATATATTTGTTGTTTTCTTATGTGCAATCGCATACAGCCACCTCAGATCCTGTACAACCTTGCTAGTTTCGCTAAACTATGTACATTTTACAAGCAAGTTAAGTAATGTTACAATTACAATACAGGTAGAAGACAAATTTCTTTTGCAAAATAACAGTCTCGTATGGTGACATTAACTTAATGCGGAAATCCCAGAAAAGGGAATCACAGTCCAATGGCAACATAATCCTACCACCATTTGGATGTTTTACAGCCGCGTCATTACATACTCGACAAGCTCACTTCTCTACCTTTCAATGTAATACATCAATATCTATCACTCCCACCAAAAAGAGGGAAAAAAAAAGGAAAAGAAAAGAAATATATCAGAGCCAAAATTTCAATCTAATCACTATTTACCGCAGATAAAGCTCCAGATTGTCCTCGTCAAGAATGAATCTTCTTTGATATTTGTTAAATGATCTATAAAGTCAGATGCAAAAAGGGTGATGCCTGTAACTACATCTGACTATACCTTCCAAAAAAGTTACTGTTACAAAATAGGAAGGGTAGGATGATGATGACTGTACAGTCTTCTGTAGTTTTAAGCTTGATGATCATCTTCTCCGTTGCCACCAGTCTGGAATTTTCAATCTCCGACTCCTATGCACAGCAAGTTTGGCTGCCGGAAGTTTGTGCTTTACCTCCCTCCACAAAAAGTTGACTGCATCATCTTTCTTAGGGGGGAACTGGAATTCAAAATGATGAGAAATGTTCTTAAGCTGCTTCCACATTTTGACCCATCTTTCTTTTGGGAATTGGCGGAGCTGATCAACCAAGAAACCAGGCTGTATTGCCTCTTCCATCGAGTAGAAAATAGAAAATTGGTTGTAGTCAATCTCATCCTCATAGGGGAGCTCAATTTTATCACTCACAATGACAGGAACACAGTGGCTTACAATAGCATCAAATAGCCGGCAAGACGATGGAGTGTCTCCTGCAGGATCTAAGCAGAACTTTGACGAACGCATCCCTTGCGTGGACTGGTAAATAAACAAAAAGAAATGTAAAAGCAATGAGATATGAGAAGAATATGGAAGAAATTATATTATCAAACTAATCAACTGTCTAGGGAACTGATAATTTCGTTTACTGGATGTCCTGATCCCATGACAACAGCACCTGTACGGTTGTATCCCTTATCAAGACGGAAATGACGTTTAATTTTGACGAGCAACTTCCTAGAGTTCAATTATATCATTTAACATCAAATTTGGTATGCTGAAAATGCATCCATCATAGAAGTTAATCAGAAACTGAACTGATGGAGTGAAAACTATGATTCTGCATGTCTTGTGCATGGTAATAATGAATTTGAATTGGCAGAAACTACACTCAGAAGGAAAAATACTAGTTCTATCCTCCAAATAAATCAAGAAATGGAAAGTGCAAAGATGTTTTATAGAAAAGGTCCTTGATATGCGGTGATATTACTGTTTCAACAAATTTCTTTTAATGCAATTACATACTGTTTCAATTGTTTCTGTTGTAGGTGTGCTCCTCTCATAGCGAACATCATCATAACCAGCTAAAATCTTTTCCAATTTAATACGGACTTTGCCTTCCTGAAACATGAGGATTGTTAGCATCACTTCAACATCCAAATGAAGAATAAAAACAGTGTGGACATCTCATATTGACATACGGCTTTCCTGATTGTATTTCCCCGGAAGAAAAGAAGTGTGGTGCGAGACTGAAATGGGTCTTGAAGATCATCATTTATAAAAGAATCCACAACATGTACATAAGGGGCCACCACGTCCTTACTAAGAGTTGACATAGTTTTAGGATAACGACCAAAATCTGCAACAATAAGAATAGATGCATTCACTTGTTGCCGCAGAAATCTAAAAGCATTTGGATGTGTCATAGGAATCACATGATCTCTGCCGCCAGACCTTTGCCAATACTTGGACTTTTGCAGGAATTCTAATAGATCAGCCTGAAAGCAAAAGTATCTCCCAGTCAAACATAGGTGAAGATGCAGAAGTTCAGGCCATAAATACCCTAAAAAATGACAACATAAAAAGCATGATTTGAGAACGTAGGCGCTAAGTTGGCAAAAATGAGCATTCATCACAATCTTGCTATGAAGAAACAAATAAAAAATTCAATTTACAAGAAAGGGTTTCAAAAGACAAGTTATTCAGAATCAAATTAAAAATGCTGACAGACAAAAAGGTTATTTTTAGGTGACATCCATTACCCATTATAACTGCAGGCACAACAAACCAAGCCTGCTAGCTAGTGAAAGTCATGCGTATATCATCAAAAGATCTGTTAATGTGAGAGCCCAATGCAAAAGAGAATGCCCATTGAGTCTTTGAAACAGTTCGAATCATTTTGATAATAATAAGTTTGATCTCTAACAGATGATTAGCAGATGAATTGCAATTGCTTAAAGAAGTTCCGTGATTTACTTCATAGCATTGTGGGGTAGTGCCTCTATTCATTCTATTAAACAATACGGGGCCAGAAAAAAGCATATTATTTAACCATTGCAGAAACTGCAAAATCGTCACCACCAAGTTCAACGGTTCACAAAACAACTTGACTTTGTTTTAGCACTCATGCACATAGCTTGTATCGACTCACGAAAACTCTAATCGTGTCAATCTGTAACACATCCATTTATTCGAAAGCCCTGATTATTCGCACTCATGAAACAGAGTTGACAGCTCTAGCAGAGAGCTAGATACGAACCTTCAATTTTTTTGTGATAGATTCTAAAATTTAACCGCTAGAATAAATTGAAACATTGACCAATCCTCTATTGAGCTAATTCCCAATATTTGCCATCTTCCTACGAGTTTGCAAAGTAATGAGCTCTAAGAAGATTTTAAAAAGCGCCAAATGTTAACTTTCCTCAAGGACTAAAACTCTAAGCTTCAAATTCAAAATTCTACAAACCAACCACAAACCAAACCACACCACTGCCAAATCTAATAAGCAGCATGATTACACTACCTGCAATTGGCGATCTTTCAACGTCTCCGGATCCGTCATTGTATGCCCATGCGTATTGAAGCTCAACGAAGAGAAAAACGGCACGTAGAACGCATCAGCTATCTCCGGATCCAAAACCCTAACCGCTTCTCTATCCTCTCCACCGCCATAATCCAAAAGAGAAGCCATTAACCAGTACTCGACACTGTGCTGTTTTCTCAGTCCCGAATTTTTACCCCACCGGGGTAAATTCTCAGCAGTTACCGGTTCATCGTCCCTGGCCTTGTGGTCCATCATTCCGACATTGAATCTCCGAGGAAGATCGTACATGTAAACCTTCAGAGGCGGTACGGTTTCGCATACCCTCGCCGGTACCAGCGACAGTGACTGTGACGGAAAGAAGTAGGGTCTAATATCATCGGTGCCGATGAAGATACCGTAGGTGATTAAAAGAAGAAGGACGAATACAAGGGAGAGGATCACTTTTGCGTACATGTTGGAACGTTTACGATCTTCTGTTCTTTTTGTTTTCTCTCTGCTGCTGCTTTTAGCTTGCAGCGTCGACTTAGGCGCAACGCAACCGATAAAGTGACATAAAATGGAAATCTATTAATTCGGTGGCTTGTCTCTTTAAAACTGGACGGCCGATCTGTATCAGAATTTATATGCTATATGCAGGTATAGGAAATCCATCTCAATCCCTTCCGATTAATGAAGTGGGACCACCGATCATCTGTGATTTAGTCGGTGTCGATAATTAATTATCTCAATTAATTTTCTTTAAACGTATAACTTTTCTCCTCTGTATACTTTTTTTTTATTTACATTAGTTATTCCAATTTAGTTGACTAACCGTAAGTCCTAAGATCTCACTCCAAAAGTTCTAGAAGAGGTAAATTTAAATTTTTAAAATCCCTTTATTTCTACGTAGCCTATATATTTCTGTGCGTAAGGAGCCGTCACATACTTGATTGGTCGACTGCTAATTGATCACTGGCTTACCCTGCTCAATATCAAGTTCCCAGAAACCTCTGGGTTCCCTAATAGCTTCAACTTCTACCCTGTCGCTAGACAGGGGCGGATCCACAATGGGGGCAAGTGGCCCACTTGCCCCCACTGCCCCCGATAAATTTCCCCACTACCTCCAAAAAATTTCATGTAAAAAAATTATTATTTTAAATTTTGCCCTCATAAAAAAATATTGCTTCCCTTAAAATTTTACCCCTACTTAAAAAAATTTCTGGATCCGCCCCTACCGCTAGAAGCAAAGCGTCCATAATTGATCCAGTTAAGAAGCTGTGCCCAAAAATTAGAGGATCATCAATTAGAAAAATATCTCATTTCTCCTCTGTATACCTCGTGTGAAATCACTAATTATGTACATTACTGTAATTTTTCTTGTATTATTCGGCCATATGGTAAGTTTTCTTTTCTACTTGCATTTGGGGTTGTAACGTGCAATGGTTACTTTTGCTAACCACCATTGCTCTTTTGTTGGTTCGCAGAATCTCATTGTCTTAAACTTGATAGACACTCAAATATACTTACTTACCTACTTTAGCATCTTGAATACGGAATTCCATCTTATTAAACAATCTAAAACCAACTTTTTAGTACATAAAATATATAGTTGTTTTGCAATTTCTTCAAGGTGTTGCATTCCAATATACTATATACTATTATGGGTACTCTATCCTATCTTGAATTGTCTTCAAACCATAATTCCCTATCCAATTTACTACATGCACGAAATATTATCACTATATAACATTTCTTTTAATTCTTGATCTTTTGCTTGTTTGATGTACTAGCAACTCGTCCATAATTAACCAACAACATCTTTAATGTCCAATTTTTCTGCCTTTTTTGAGGGACCAAATCCTCTGTACCCATAACTCTGTATCAACCATGTTTCATACGATTTCATTCACATAAATATATAGGATCCAAAAACATGTGTGAACTGGATCGTATGGTGTGAGGTTAGTACAAGGTTATAGGTACAAAAGATCTAATTCTCCTTACTTCTTGGTATTATGAGTTAGCATCTTACATATCTATTTAGGTTAGCAAAACATAATTCACACTAAATCCACATTCATTCATAGAGGAGAGACAATACCAAGGTTTTTGCACGAGCAAACAGCTTTCTCACATTTTAATAAGAATGATAGAGATGAGAGATGCAGTATTAATAAGGGGAGGTAAGCTTTAGGCGACGTCGCAATTCAAATATTCAATGATAAAACGATGTCATATTGTTATACAACGAAAATAACGTTGTTTTATATGTTGATGAGGTTTATACTTCAGGTTGTAGAACCCGAACTTGACTTGGACATTGGAATATTCCGCCGCAAACTTCATCCAAAGCCCAAAGAGATTAGTCTTACTTTCTGACCCAAAAGCCCAACTCAACTAACTTTCGTCCGCCAACGTCCTACTCATGTCGTGGCAATTCGCAAATTGACAAGGAAAGAACAAAGCTCTCGCACAAGGAACGAAGTTTCATGTATCCAAGTGTTGGTGACGGACAGAGAGTAGCATCTTCTCCCTTTCCTTCAAATTCTCCTTCCCTCCATTTGTAATTTATTACGTGAGCACAACTGCAAAGTCTTAGCCTCACCTAACAGTCTGACTTATCTTCTTGTTTTAGTCCGTGTCTGCAAAGAAACATATATCCCGAAAATGGTTTACAGGATTAGCGCCAGAGATGCGGCCGGATTCAAGTTCATGTTCTTTCTAACGATTATGTATGGTCTCCTGGCGGTGTTAACCTATTTTGTAATACACATCAAATTCGTTAAGCCTCTTGGCATCGACGCTCCTGTTGATCGTTTCTCCGAGGCAAGAGCAGTCGAACATGTCCGTGTGTTGACCGAAGATGGCCGTCAAGTGCGTTTTCTATCTAACATCAGTATGCATGTTCATATTTTTACACGTGTTCGTGCTGTTCGTTCCTGTTTCTTTTATGTACTTGTTAATTATATCCAAGAATTGCTTTAAGTTTCTCTGTTATACTTTTTTTTTCGGTCTGTTTTGTTGTTGGTTTCAGAAATTGAATCTTGATGCTCTCTTTCGATATAATTGGATGAAAGTTGTCAGTCAGTTTCTGATTATTGGCTATGCTGAAGATGACAAAGACGTTATAAACTTGTAATTCGTACTTGGGTGTTTGTATGTTTCACTGCTAATGCAGTGATATTTATTAGTTATACTGGTTAGTTATACTGGTAGAAGTGGACTTATAATGATCGGGTAGTTAGTAAAAGGTGTGGATGATTGACAGGAAGGGCGTCCCGGATTAAAAAAGGCTGCTTTGTATATTAAATCACAATTGGAAAATATAAAGGAGAGAGCTGGACCAGACATCAGGTTGGTATGAGCTTTAGGTCTTTCCATTTGAGCACATAGTTTATATGCATTGGTACTAGAAAAGATCGTGTGATTTATGGGAGTAATTAGCTGGTTTAATTTACAGGATTGAGATTGAAGAGAATTATGTTAATGGCTCCTTCAATATGATGTTTTTAGGCCACAGCATTTCTCTGGGGTACAGAAATCATGTGAATATTGTTATGAGGTATGCTTATTAATCAGCATGAGACGCCATTTCCTTTTCAAGCTTCTAATTTGCTTTGTTGATGCTTGTAACAGTATGTCAATCATCCAGGGAAGGACTGGGATTGTTTTTATGAACCTATCGCTTACTTTAAACATTAGCATAGTTGCATGCCATGGCTTTTACGATTTACCTGAAATTAGTGAATGAAGATAAACAATTCTTCTTAAGTACTTCATTCCTAATAAAATGGAACCACATAGGGGTTTTGATCAGCAACTTAAGGCCTTTTGATGTAACATTTTAACAGTTCTTGGAAAAGGAAAACTTCATGTATATGTGGAGGATAGCATTCAGAACATTTCCTTATCAGATCTGGTGAAATTCAATATTATGAGATGGACTTTATAAACTCTATTCTGATGATCAATGATTAATTACCTACTGGGAAGTGTCATTCAGTGCTAAATTCTACTTACTGTAGGATATCTTCAGCAGATTCACGTGAAATTGATCCATCAGTCTTGATTAATGCACATTTTGATAGTCCACCTGGTTCTCCAGGAGCTGGTGATTGCGGTTCTTGTGTTGGTGAGCATCTTACACGTGACTATCTACTGGCAATTCATCTCAGCCATATTTAGCTTAATTATTTCTGCATATTATTGTCCTCTTACCATTTTGAAGCATCATTGCTGGAAGTAGCGAGAGTTATGGTAGACTCTAAATGGATGCCTCCTAAGCCAGTTATCTTCCTTTTTAATGGTGCTGAAGAACTTTTTATGCTGGTATGAAATCTTTCACACTTATGTTAAACCAAAATAGAATTTAACTTTTTATGCCAGTATCAATCCTTTTTAAATTCAACAGTGTGCTTCATTGTTAGGAACTTTGCAAGAAAAATAGTGATAAGACACCCTTTTAAGCTCTTGGAATGAAGCTAACATGTATTTTTGTTAGTTCACAATGTTACACTTGACGTAGGATGACAATTAGATCTTTCAATAGCAGGTAGAACTTTTAGTTCTTTTGGGGCTTTCTTTTTATAAACTTTAGTTCTTTTGGGGCTTTCTTTTTATAAACTTTAATTGTGTTTTCCATCAAAACGGTATGTGGCCATTTTTTGTCATTCAAAGCACATATGTTTTAACTAATCTTAAGATCTGTTTGATTTTTTAGGGCACGCATGGTTTTATGACAACACACAGATGGCGTGATTCAATTGGTGCTTCTATAAATGTTGAAGCATCTGGGACAGGAGGTCCTGGTATGATATGAACCAAGATTCGTATTATAGTATGCAAATTTTGGGAAATCTGCAACTGCGCTGATTTTGTAAATTGGACAAATTGGAGTTTACTTATATAAATTTATACATGTAAACATTTGTGTGGAGTGCTTGATATCTTCCTTTTCAATCGCTGGCTACGAAAATATGAGAAATAAAGTGAATTATGTAATTATAGATACTATCCAATTCTTTCTTAATTTTACAATGATGTTAGCATTTTTAACTTTTCAAGTTAATATTATGCTTGACAGATTTAGTTTGTCAATCTGGACCTGGCATATGGCCATCTCTCATCTATGCTCAATCTGCAATTTATCCAATGGCTAATAGCGCGGCTCAGGTATTTTCTTTTGCTTCCTTTTTGATATGATTATCTTAATTTGATAAATTGAATTCAATGTGATATTGGGAAGTTTAGTATTGCTACTCACATATGTAGATGAACTAAGTTACTTATGATCTGAAGTGGAGAAATTTTATTTCGTTTCTCCTATTTGTATATTTTACTCTCACCCCTTCCCATCATTTTGGTCTTCTTAATACTAATTTCTGCTCAAAGTTCTTGTTCTTCCGTAAGCTAAGTAATGACTGTTTTATTTTTGTTGTGTAGGATGTCTTTCCTCTTATCCCTGGTGATACAGATTTCAGAATATTTTCCCAAGATTTTGAAAATATCCCAAGCCTGGACATTATCTTTCTTCTTGGTGGTTATTATTACCATACATCATTTGATACTGTGGACAAACTACTGTATGCATTACATTTGCTGTTTTGATACAGATGTGCTTAATCCCATCTTTTAGCACTTTATTCTTCAGCGTCTCTTCTGATTAAGTTCCTTGAACCAGACCCGGAAGCATGCAGGCACGGGGAGAAAATTTGTTCAATGTACTTGAAGCCTTTGCAAAGTCATCTGAGCTACGAAATACACAAGATAGAAAAACTCTTGAAGCATCTGCCAACAATATGCCGGATGACCAGGCTGTTTTCTTTGATTACTTAGGGCAGTTCATGGTATGCCTTAAAACTTCGTTACTTAGTGCAGTTCATGGTGTGCTTTAAAACCTGACATCTATGTCTTAAAATGGTATTTGAACTTTCTCAAGAGCCTCTCCCAATAATTTAAGCTTTTAGTTGAATGACTTCTTAACAAGGTACTCAAAATCTTATTTGACTATGTGGTCTTCAGCTCAAGTTGGCTTATCCTTATTTCTAATTAATTTGTAATTTATTGTATTTGTCCATACTGTATGTGAAGGAGCATGTTAAAATGGTACCTGAACCATTTCCTGGGTCTCACTCAACAGGTTGAATTGTTTCCTGACATCTATGCAATTTACTTCTGGACTTTGTCTTGTAGAAGATTATGCCAAAGACTATGTAATTATATTAACCATGATTATCCCTTATTTCATGATAAATTGTTTCAGGTTTTCTATCCAAGAAGTGTAGCAGTGATACTTCACAGCAGTCCTATAGGCATCTTTCTCCTCATGCCATTCCTCCTGCGTTTCTTGCATTATGGGTTGCGTAGCTCAATTGTGACCTTCTATGATTTTGTCAAAGGTGTAGGGTTTGTGCTACTTTATGTGAAATGGTTCCTTTGACTGTCTCTCATTCTGGCATTACTTTTGGTTTGCCCTTTGGAATAAACTTTTTCTATACATTCTTAAATTGCATTTTCAGGAATGCTATTGCACACTGCTGGGGTAATACTAAGTATTATTATTCCAGTTGCTTTTTCTATTGTGAGATTGCTGTTCTCTAATCATGCCATGAATTGGTAAGTTAAGTTTCTTCTTCTTCACCCTCTCCTTGTTTAAGCTTACCCTTATAAACGAATGTTTGTTGGTTTTCGTTCCTTGGGCATGTCATGGCAAAAGGAAAAGTCATGGTAAGGCATTGAACTATTGGTGGTGGTGGAGGATTCAAACTGTGTGGATCATTGATGAAATACTTGGGATAAATAGAATGATTGGAAGGATTTCCTAGTTCCCAGTTGAAAAGCATGTTGAACTTTCTCAAATTTATTCAGTTCCACACCTTATGTGTGGCTGAAATTGTTCTTGATGAAGATTTGAGATTTTAATCATATATAATTTTGACACTTTTCATTGACATGTGAAATGCAGGTTTGCTCATCCACACTTGGCATTCGTAATGTTCATCCCTGGCTCACTTATTGGCTTGTTGATTCCAACAGTTTTATATAATCATTTTCCCCTCACACAAAATATTTCAGTTATCAAGAAATCAAAGGAGGTACTTAGCAGAAATTCACAGCTATTTTGTAGTCAATTTACTTTTTATTAAAGTATATGCATAGGATGAGTCCTAATTGCTCTTCTAGTCTTTTCTTTTGTTTTTGGATACCTTAGTATATGATGCTTGCCATTTGTCTACAATAATATGAATTGATGAGCCTCTTTGTTACGGGTCTAATAAGCTAGCAATCTGTCAGGCACTTTCTGATGAAGCAAGGTTTTGGGGCGCATTTGGATTCTATGCTTGCATTACTTTGGTACATATAGCACTCTCTATTCTTGCTGTATGAGAAGTTAATGGGAATTCTTAGGTTCAAAAGTTTCTTGGGTTTGCAATGGCTAACTTTCAGTAGAGCAGGTCTATGTTGTCGCTGGTCTGAGTGGAGGATTTTTGACCTTCTTTGTGTCAGCTTTTATGCTTCTTGCATGGACCTTCTTTTGCCTGACTGTCAAATTATATGATCGTCAATCACTCTGGTATTACCTTCATTAGTTAACATTCAAATTCCTTGTTTGAATCTTTGCTGATGTAATTTCTTATTCTTTGCATAACAAAATTGTACAAATCCTTTTGGATTAGAGCTGGGTTCTTTTTTTACTCTGTTATTTTCATTCTCTAACTGAATTGTATTTTGCTGTATGTTAAAGTCTTAATCCAGAAAAAAGTCGGAAGATGCTTGTAAAATTATTGATTTTGGTGCTAACTTTTCTTTCAGGTCAACCTTTTTTTATGTGATACCTCTGGTTCCGTGCCTTGCATACACGACCGATTTTGGTGGTTTTCTTGTCCAATTTTTGATTGAGAAGATGGGAATGATGGGTGCTGTTCCACCCCCCTATGGTCAGCTTTACTGAACTTTTTCTTTCTGTTTCACTGTTTTGGTAATATTTTGAATAAGTTCTCACTTTTTGTTTCAAATGATTATTTGTGAAATTTGTAAATTAATTTTCTTTTGCCCAACTCTTTGAATCATCAAGTAATATATCTAAAGTCAGCACGATAATTATGAGTGTGATGATACTGAAAATTGCGTAGTATAAGATCTCTTGTCAATTTATATTGGATGCTGCTATCTCGGAAACTCGGCTCTTCCATGCATATTGATTATCTAGTAATCATTACGAACTGATTACAAAGTAGCTGTAGGATATTGTAACTGAGATAAACAAATGGTTGCTATTATGTTGTCTATCATTCTTTCAAATGTTCAAGTTGTATTATAAGTTTTTTTTTTCATCTTATTGAAGTGTGTTTGATGATGGATCCAATTATGTTTCCCCCATCCACACTTATCAGAGCTATAAACAACTGATCTTAAGGAGCAGCATGGGGTTCAGTGGTAGCATCCTCAGCTCCCCAACATATATTAGGCTGGGGGTTCAAGTTCTGCTGGGCTTGTGCATCTCTTGTGTTAAGAGTCTAATGTAATAAACAAAAATACTGATCTTGTGCTCAGGGATCATACATGAGATTTCTATACAATTATCCATACCTTTTAGAATAAATTGCAATCATGATGTGACAACTTCATTTCTGGGAGTGTAGAATGTTCTCTCACAGAATTACCTGCTGATGGATTTGCTGTGAATCATGATTGGTTATTGCGTTTGTTTTCAGGATATTTTATTGCTGATGCTGTAATAGCTGCAACAGTTGGAGGTGTTACTGGTTGGTGTGTTGGTCCTCTAATACCTATTGGTGGTCGATGGATGGCTAGGTCATCCATCTTGAAGTTCCTGTTGCATGTTACTGTGCTTGCTATGGCTCTCTCGTCACAATTTTTTCCGTATAGTACCTTGGCACCCAAGAGAGTGATTTTTCAGCATACATTTGTTACTGCAGGTATGAAGGAAAGACAAGAATAATTCACTATACGAGCAGCTCTAGAACTTTGATGCTCTAGAATATGTCAGCGATTCAAAGAATGGGAGCAATTTGATTTACTAAACATAGTGCTTCTTGATTATTTTGCATGCCTCCCTTTTTGATTCTACAGTCCTTTGTTTCCTGGTATTGACAGGTGCAAACGAAATTGTGGAATCCAGCTATGATTTTTCTGTAGTAGATTCCAACTCTTTGCTTTTTCTTTTCAAACATGCACCTGAAGTAGCAAAGGAATTGCACATCAGTTCAGAGTTTTCTTTTGAAACTGCAAATGTATCTCTGCGACAGGATTGGATGGTATGAGACTTTCAGGTTTCTATCTAGTCTTCACCTAGTGGAAAATCACTAGAGGGATCTAACACTTATTGAACTATCAATGCACAAAACAAGTCCTAAATGTCATGTTCACCTTGTTAAGTTTACATATAAGATAGTGTAAACTGTTCATTCTTGTCTTGTAATTTATAGGGTTAGTTTGCTTGTTATCTCGATCTCATGAATACGGTATATTCTGTTAATATCTAACAATAGACGTTTTCGTATATTTTAAACTATTTATTCATAAATAGTTGAGTATGTTCCTGGCTTCACTTATTTCTCTAACTTCTTTGGTCATTAAACCTTTTTCTTATGACTAAACTAACCTTTGGTCCGTATCCACAAATCATTCATTTATTTTTTTGTTCTTGAAAGTGCATCCATTAGAACTTCACAGTTGAAACAAATGGATAACGCTATTTCTTAGAACCTTCTTGGACTTGTCCTAGTTATTGATATTGGCCTTTTGAAGGGGTGGAGCTTACGTTAGGTTACATGCATTTGGTATTCAGTATTCTTCAGGCCCGGCAATTGCATCTACTGTCACTTCTTGTACTTCATTTGTATCAATGTCTGACCATTTAAATCACAGATGAGAATTTTCATTTCTGCCACTTCTTAATTATTTTATAGGGAACATTTCCATTATCTCACTTGTTCTCAAGAAGTTTGAAGTTCCCAGCAAATAATGATGATACTTTGAAGCGATATAGAGTTGTTCCCCAGCTGGTTAACTACAAGTCTCATACATTGTCTGATGATGGTAGGAGCCGAAGAGTTCACTTGGAACTTACCCTGGGGTGAGTGACATTAAATGTTGATCCTGATGAAATTGTTATATGTACCTTACTTTTGAGATGAATAATTTGTTTGGAGATTTAGACATGTGCATGAACCAGTTAAATGTTCATGTCATACAAGAAGCTGTTGAATGCAGGATTCAGATTGGTGTTTCTAGCTCGACTTGTTAGTTGCCTGATTTATGCATTAGTTATGGTTTACCGACTTGGGCATCAAAATCTTTGAATAAATCCACCAGAACCATATCGTCTACATCTTAAAAGTATTTCTGCAGGATAAACGCAATGTCCATGTAGTTTTATTAAAAATGAAATCCATTGATCTCGATATATGCCATGAATTGAGCACGCCCATGTGACTTGGGAAACCTATCTATAGAAAGTGAACATAGCATTGCCATGTGTATCTCCATCACATACAAGTAAAATATCCTTCCTGATTCTGCATTTTTCTACACCATGATGGCCCTAAAGCTTTAAGCAACATGACTTTTCAGTGACTTGGAGGAAGTTTGGGTTGCTGTTCTTAACATTACTGGACCCTTATCGAGCTGGTCATTTGCAGACAACAAACTTACAGGTATAAGGATTTTGGATTAATTTTTGTTTGGAATCAAAATCTTACACCCGTTGCATACTGTAATTTTTATGAAATTTCTACAGACCCTGAAAGAATTGATGGTGGTCCACCATCATACATCTGTAGACTTAGTGGAAATAGCCATGAAAAATGGACCTTCTGGCTAGAGGTAACGTTCTGTCCCTTGCAGTACGTGTTTGCCCTTTTTTTTTCCTGCATGCACGAGTACCCTGGGTTGTTTGTCGAACTCTTTTGCTACATTAAGCTGGCATGCAAAAGTCATCCTGTAGTCCCAGTGAAGCATTTGTACTGACTCACTGGTAGCTGCCTGCTACCTTGACAAGTTTTGTATATGTTGCTGACGTTTAGAGCCTACTTCATTGGGGTGCAGGCCACCGGTTCGGGCGATTTAAGAGTAGACGTTGCTGTGATAGACCAAAATTTGGCTGATGACGCCAAGCGTTTAAAGGGACTTTTCCCTGACTGGGTGGACGCCAATACATACTCCAGTTATTTGTCCAATTACAGATTTTAGATCCATGCCAGACAGCTCCTGATTCCTGAAAGATGGTACTCAATTATTTCTAAACTCAATACTACACTGCCTCATCCAAATTGAAATTGGCAAAAGAGAAAACTTCTTGAAACTCTCTCTGTAATTTGCAATGTCTTCATTGGTGAACTTTTATGGTGAAGTTGCTCCTGAAATAAAATTACATGTTTCTTGTCCCCGAGAATGACATCATCTTCCTCTTGAGAGTTGGAGTTTATAGGTTTCAAATTGTCTTGCACGTCCGATTAAGTATTCTCTTTAACTGAATTGAACTTTTTCTTTTTCGAAATTTTAATCCGTAACCCTTTAAAATTATAACGCTTTTGAAAGACCCACTCTACTGATTGAACATGTCCAGCATCTTAAATGACCCTAATCCGTAGACTTCAAGTTCAAAGATCCGAAAGGACAATAACTGAAGCTTACTAGTCTTTGTGTCTTCTGTGTTTTTTGCCTTTTGCAATTTCCAGGTTTATTTCTTATCTGCTTATGTGTGTTTTCTAACTCGTCGCTTGATTTGCTATTGTTGATATTTGCGTCAAAACATAAACATAAAGTTATGCTATATGTTACTGTAGGATAATAAAAATTAATTCATTAATTCATCAACATTGATTTGTTTCACGAGTTCTTACCAGACAGTACCCAGGGATAGCTTTAGAACTACAATGGTGCCAGGTTCTTCATTGTTGATCCATCCATACTTGGTCATGAATAGGTTAGCAAAATAGTCTAGTGGGTACTCAGAAAGACAGTCGTTCCATGCTTTATTACCCTCGTTTAAGTCCCTCACCACTTGCACAAACAACTGTCACTGTAAGAAAAAGTAGGAATTAGCGTTGAAAAATTACCGACGAAAACGAAATCGTTGCAAATTACCGACAGAAATTGACGGAAAAAAATTTGTTTAGTGGCGGTAGTAATATTCGTCGGTAAATATGGAGGGAAATCATCTTGGCAAAATTTGCGACAAACTTTAGCGACGGTATAAAATGTTTGTTGGTAAAGAAGGTGAGAATTGTTGTCGGAAAAAAAAAGTTGAGTTTACAGACTGAAATTTGTCTGTTAGTAAATTCCGTCGGTAAATTTTCAAGATAAGTGTCGTCGTCTGCTTCGACTTCAAGATTTTAAAATAAACGAATCGTTTTCTTTTATATTAAACTCACCCGAAAAGTCCTCACCTACGTCTTCTTCTTTATCCACTTCGTCTCTCCTCTCGTGCGATTTTCTTCTAGATCTCCAATTTCTCTGTTGTGGACTCCTCTTCTTCTCGTCGACGTTTGTCTTCTCTAGCCACTATCATCGTGTCCTTCGGTGGAGGTATTTTTGCAGCTGCTGTCATGTATTTTTCTGTATATTAGATGAAAGTTAATTTGGGTATTTGATTATTTTCATTTATTTGTGTATTATGTTATTGGAAAACAATTTTAAGGTATAAATGTTAGCGATAGAAGAGACAAGATGTGAATTTGGTTGTGATGTTAGGATGAATTTCTTATGCATGTATTGTGTTTGATGAAATGTCTGTTCTTTGAAAAATTGATTTCAGTTCTTTTTGAGTATAAATTTCATAATTTCAATTCTTTATTTCCCTCCTGATAAAGTATAGGATTAAAGAGTATTTCTTCTTTTATCATTTGTTCACTTGAATGGTGGATAAAAGAGCGAAAAGAAGGAGAATATGTTATATTCAATATAAGTGGGAGTAGGTTGACCTCATCTTTTTGTTTTTGTTTATGGCAACGACATTGGTTATTGATGTCATGAAATACCAAAAGTACCCTCTTCAAGTACTTGAAATGTTTAATTCTATTAAAGATGAAGATGGATTTGCACACTTATTACTTAAAAATGCATGGTTGACAAGCTTGGACTCATGGGCAGTTAGAGACATAGAGCGTACGCTTATAAAAATGAGGATGATTGTGGATAGAACTTTAAAGGAGACGGTAAATATGGAAGCAATGACAAGTTATGGAAAGAAAGAAAAGGTCCAGGGAGTTACTAACATGTTTGAGAGAGTGGACTTCTATAATTGTGAACCATTTGTATGATCTTGTAATGTCGTTACAAATATATTGGTCTGGTATGACTACTTCAATCAAGCCCATAAACTTTATTTGAGAATGAAAGATAAAGGTGCTACTCATAGTATCTATACTTCTTGTAGCGCCTCCTTATCGTAGAGTACGCACCGGGACGCCCGGAAGTCATTTCGGTACATATCTTATGATAAATGCAAGCTACGATCAATCACTACTGTCACTTCATATGGCATCATATCTTTATTTGCTTATTAAGCATCAATATAAATTTCACAATATTTTGAAACCAACTTTTTCCTCATTTCTATTTCTCAAAAGCAAAAGTTTATAGTGCCTTTCAATCGTTAATACATGAACATCTACAAAATCTAGTACTAAAGTACCACATGGATGAGAAAAAGGAGTACAATCTAACTATATCATCCAAAAATTTCAACTGACCGACCTTTGCGTCATGGTTTCACTTTAAACACAATCTACACGGTAGTGGAGCCACTCAGATGCTAGAGTCGTCTATCGGTCCTGAAATGACAACGATGCAATTTTTATGAGTTTTGCGAACTCAGCGAGGTAACCATCATCGATGGTTCACTCGGATCATACAACAAATCAATTCACATAACAATTATTTCACAATTTTGTGCTATATATAAATATCACATTTTCATGTATACATAGGCAATTCTGCATTTCAATCAGTTAAATACACTTAACAAAATATATATGAAATGTTTATGAGACATTTTTTTCAATTATTACGTTGTTGTGATCGAGTGCCTGAACTGTCTCGTATCTATTTGGATACTGGACTTATTAATCGTTGAGTCAATAGCTCTGAATCACATCGAGCTCGAAGCTCGGTTTCACTCGTTGAGCTTAAAGTTTTAGTGATGACTGCTCAGGTCCAACTGCCATTATCTGATTATACATCAGTGAATGTAGTGAATGTATTGCATGTAACATAATATATCACGGTATAAAGCAAATTTTTACCATTTGGTACATTCAATCTGTCCTGTCCCATCGTCTACAATAAAAGTGTACTCGCCGGTTTTGTCTAAGCCAAAATTACAACCCCAACCCCAAGATAGAGAGACAGAGGGTAAGAAGAGTTCAATAAAAGGCCAAGTTGGGACAAGCCGTACGTTGTTAACTTCAACACCATCTATGACGAAATTGGACTCGTCATTACTTGCCAGCTCGCGTATCTGCTTCACCGTGAGCGGAAGCAAACACCGAGCTTCACGATTCTGCAACCAAGAGTCGTCATGAAATAAGCAGTGGAGTTGTGTAAAATGCCACTTGTGACCTAATAGCCGCCACCATAATCAAGTACACAACTCTTGACTCAGAAGAACAAATAGGGTTTTTCAGTTAATTTGAAGAAAAGGAAAAAATTACTCTGGAGGAAGAAAAAGAGGAAGGATCGGGAGTGTGGGTAGTCTGAGAAGGCATGAAGCCGCCGCCCATGAACGCCGCCGCGCTGCCATCAAAATCGTTGCCCCCGCCGTACATCTTCCACTCTGCTTTTATTGATTTGTTTTGTTTCTTTTCCTGTGATAAGAAACAAACGCCTAGATGCTCTGCCATCAAAAGCCTAGATGCTCTGATAACTAACGAGGAATATCTCCATATAACGTGGAAGAAGGATTTTAACTACTACTAAATAGTCTTTGAAATTTAGTGGCTTCTACACCGTTAGTTATTTTGATTGTGGAGTTATGGGCCTAACTCGGATTTCTCTCTAGTATTTTATTCCATCTTTCCATCTGTAGAGATAATCCTTTATGCTTAAACAGCTTAT